>BJBW01004954.1:308451-420706 GCA_004320125.1 Scolopax mira
GGCTCTGTCACCCTCACCGTGAAAAAGTTTTTCCTGAAGGGGGAACCCAGGCAGCAATGGACAAAGCCTCCCCAGTCTGGCCACTTGAGACCCCCAGTGTGCTGGAGGGCTGGGGAGCTGGAGGGTCCCAGCCTCCCACATTGCTCCCAAGTGGGAAGAGCACTTCAAGGCTGGGCGCGTGTCAGTGGGGTGTCCCTGTGCCCACACAACACCCCTCCACCCCCACCATCCTGTCCATCCCCACTGTCCCCTGGCTGGGGGGCTCATGACATGCTGCAGGAGGCAGGGGGGTTTGGGCAGGGTGCTTCTCTGCCAGGGAGGGATTTGCTGCATCCCGGTTGTTATAGCAGCTCCTTCCCCCTCCCACATGAGGAAAGCAGCTCCCAGATAAGAAATAAGTAATGAAGCAAAGCAAACGTTTCCTAGCTACCGGGCTCCGGGGGCGGCACGGTTCCCTCTCCTCTCTGGGAGGGATGTCGGCTGACTCTCTCAGTGCCTCTGGATGTGAAACCTCTGCCTGGGGGCTGTGGGGAGGTGTGGGGTTAAGCTGCTGGGGGATTGTTCCCCTGCAGTGGTGCAGGCGGACAGGGGCATCGGTCCCTTTGCTGTGGCAGGCTGGCCACGGGCATCAGTATTTGCGTTCACTGCCCACGCAAACATAAGCTCTGTAGTTTTTGTCAAAATATTCACAGCTGTCTGCAGGGAATACTCCTCGTGTCGTGTCAGCCCACAGGGCTCGGTGGTGTCAGGAGGGAGGTCGGGGTGTCTCTGGGTACATATTGAAGTTTCTGTATGCACAGATTTTTTTCTTTTCCGCCTCTCTTCTTTCTTGTTTTTTTAATGAGTTACCGAGTGGGAGGCCAGAGGCAGGCATGGGGGAGGTTGGTATGGTGATGCTCAGCTCTCATCTGGGTTTTAGCTTGCCTCCCCCTTCTCGTTTGACCCAGGCCTGCCAAGCACCACCGACAGCAAGTTCATTAAGCAGCTCCGGGAGCTCCAAGAGTCCGAACGCATCGACAGGATCCCTTTAATTCCTTCCACGCCTGAGGAGATGGCGGACATGCTGAAGCTTTGTTCCTACGTCCGCTTCAAGGTGCCGCAGCAGGTGAGGAGCCTGGGCTGGCTGCTGTGGCCAGGAAAGGGGGCCACCTCGGAGGTGAGGACCAGGTTTGCTTCTCCCCGAGCCTGCCTGCTGGGAGTCAAGGCGATGCCGGGAGCCCCAGTCTCACAGGTGGAACACCCCCAGCCCAGCTCCCAGCACCTTCCCACCACTCTCCCTTCAAAACCACTTTTCCCTTAGCTCCCTCTGACATTTCCCAAGGGCCTTTCCTAAGGCCCGCTGACATTTCTCCTCCCACAAGATCTTTAGCAGTGGGCTGGAATGTTGAAGGGTTTTTTAGCAAATATGGCTGGCAGGAAGCATTAGATAACTAAGGCGGCAGTTGTCTGGTCTAGAAGGTGTTTGTTTGCTGCTTTTTAAGCAAAAGCGATGGAAATGTTAATCACCTCATTGTCAGGCGAGAGGAACTTGGCAAGGGGCTGGCCATTAAGTCGGTTTTCCTTAGGAAGTCTGGGATGAGTAGATTGGAGAGCAAGAAAAAAAGAAGTAAGGTAATGCCAAGACCTGTTGTTTTTTTTTTTATTTTAGCAAAAGAATAAAGGAAGGAAGAAAAGCACAGTCATGGCTGAGGCAGCCTGCTGGCTGTGAATAGCTGGCCTGGGGGAGAAAATGGGGTTGGCATCATAAAAGACACAAATACTTGTTGCTGAAATACACGTTACTTAAGCACAGTTGCGACAGCCAGACGTGCTTAGGAAGGAGCTCACGCCAGGGCCAGGCTGTGCAGGGCATGTCGGGGTGGTGCCAGTATCCCCCCCAACAGTTCTCCTCTGCTCTCCCTGCAGATCCTCCAGGGGCTCGTTGACGTTCGCATCCCACACAATGATTTTTATCGGAAATGTAAGTCTTGACAGGCTTTCCAGCTGGACCACTGGGGTGTGGGGATGGGCTGTCCCTGGCCTCTTGTCCCCTGCTGCCAATTGCCCCCTGCACGCCCCTGCTGCCTTGCTTAGGGTGGAAAGGGGCAACATCATTGACAGGTTTGGGGATATACCTTGGTCACTAGTAGGAACCCTCTGCCAAAGCCATGGGTGATGGCATCGCTGCTTCACCCTCATCCTACCAGCTGGGTTAATTAGTACTAATATCCACAAGGAGATGGGCTTGGAGGAGGATCTCTCTGCAGAGGGGATTGGTGGCAGTGCAGGACTCGGTCTGTGCAAGGACAGCCTGTTGGGGCTTTCTCCATCGCCCCTGCCTTAGTTTCCCACTGAGGGGACACTGGCAGGGCTGGTCCACAGGGACCCCTGCGAGAAGGGAAGGCGAAGCATCCCCCCTGTAGGACTGATTCTCCTCTTCCTCCCACTAGTGTTTTTAGAAATTGCGGATGAAAAGTCCAGGCACTCTCTCCATGAGAACATGAGCAAGATCAAAGCGCCAACGCAGGTCATCTGGGGAAAGCAGGACCAGGTACGTGGACCCTCCTCCTCCACTATTAGACCATGTCTCCATCTTTATCTGCGTCCACCTGCTGGCCATGCCACAGGCCATGCCACCGAGCTGTGTGCTGCTTTAATGGGAGCTGGCACACACATGTCCCTGTCCTCAGTGGGTGTGATTATGGGGCATGGTGGGATGATGGGCATAAAGCTTCCAGCTGGTGTAGGCCAGAGGGATGAGAAGGCAGAGCTGGGGAGGACAAGTGCCAACCATGGCATGTGTGGGTCAGGAAGAGGAATAAAGTGCAGGCAGAGAGTTATCCTGGCACCTGGAGAGAGATATGCTGTCTGTGGGCATATGGGGAGCAAAGGCATGGGGCTTCTCTCTTGTTTGGTGTTTCTGTGTAGGGCTGGTTACAGGGAGAGGAGTGGGAGGAGGAAGGAGGCAAGCTGCAGGCATGCAAAGGGCTGTGCAAGTGTAAAGGTGCAAACGTTTGCTTGCAATGACCCCTGTGCATTGAGCTTGGCAGCCAGAAAACATCCAGGAGAGTTCCCTGCCACATGCTGAGATCGGCACCATGCAGCCTCCCTGTCCTGTCCCCTGGCACGGGTACCACAGGATGGGACTGGCATCACAGGTGCTCTGCCTGCATCCCTGCTCAGCATCTCGCTTGGACTTGCAAAGGCAGCTCCAGTGGGGTTTCTGTGGTGGCCAGCAAAGCCATAGTGTGGAGTGACTATTTTTCCCCTCCCTTCCAGGTCCTGGATGTTTCCGGAGCCAGTGTTTTAGCGAGTGCCATCCCGGACTGCCATGTGTACATCCTGGAGAACTGCGGGCACTCGGTGGTGGTGGAGCGGCCCCGCAAGACGGCCAACCTCATCCTGGAGTTCCTGGCACTGCTGCACAGCATGGACAACAACAAGAAGCAGGCATGAGCGTGGCAGGGAGCCGAGCGCCCACCGCCAGGTCTTTTAAATTGTAAAGTACTGCAGCTTTGATCAGTTCTCAGGGATCTTGTACGAATCGGGGTGAATGTGCCAAAGTCCCTGAGGAAGGCAGAATCACTGATACCTAAACCTATAGCACCGCCGGCACGGCGACCTAGGGGTCATTGAGCAACCTCCATAGATACAGGAACGGAAGCAGAAACTCCCCCTTTTCTACTTAGAGATAAAGTAGAAACGAGCCTGAAATCACCAAGCACTAGCCTTGCCATGTGCTGAAGCTCCTTATGCAGCCCCATCTTACCCGAGTTACCGACACATAGTTGTTAATGACATTTACCTAAACTATGTAAGAAGCTTAGGAAGGAGGAAGCGTCCTGGACTGAGACTTAGACTATTTCTACTCCTTAGAGTCCGTCGCGTTGCATGCTGCCGTGCTGTAAGAGAACCCCCAGTGCTCCAGGCGTCCGCTCGAGTGCTTTCTGTGTAGCTCTTTAACTCGTGATTGATGCAGAAAACAACAGAAAACTTCATGCGTGGAAGTCCAATGACTGTATGTGCAAAAATGTTTACACTTTGAATGGTTTGTTTTTTTTTTTTTTAAATCCCCCAACAGCTCCTGTGTAAATGTAATGCCTTAACATTGCCCAGGGTACGGCACCTGCACACAGCCTGCCTTGCCCGGGGATGGTTCCCCCCAGGGTGAGCATTGCGAGTGAAAACTCGGGGTGCAGACAGCAGCTTCACCCCCGCCGTCGTGTGAACCGCAGGGATGGAAACCGCCCGGGGCGACTCGGTCCCCAAGCCCGAGTCAGCAATAAGCCCGTGGGGCAGGGTGCAAGTCAGCAAACTCGCGCCAGCTCTTGTCTCAGCTCCTCTATCCCGTCGTGCTGCTGAACACCTTGATGTAAATAATGACCTTCGTAATGAATTCCGTGAATTCTGCAAATGCCGACGTCATTGAAACCAGGCGTGATGGGTGGGAGCGGGCTGTGTGTGTGGGTGGTGCAGGGGATGCGGGCTCCTGGGGTCACTGGACGGCAAGGAAGTGGGGGGGACAGTTTGCCTGCGGGGTGCTGGGCAGTGGCGTGGAAAGGTACAGTGTGTTTGTATGTCCTCTCGATGATTATAACTCCTGACCGAGTGAAATTAGAGCTAGAATCGGGCAATGCAGACAAGCTGTGCTTTGCAGCCTGTGATGTGGTGCACAGGGAGGGATGCTGCACTCCCCGGGTGCGGTGCCTGGCTGCGTGTCCCAGGGGGAGAGGGCTGCTCCTGGTCTCGGCAGAACCCACTGCTGCTGGAGGGCAAGGTGGTGCATGGTCCTCTGGAAGGCAAAGCAGCAGGCGGCCGTCACCCCTCGGTCACCTCTGGCCCTCCCCGGGGGTTGACACCCAGGGGTGCTGCTGGAGTCCCCCCGCAGAGCGGGTGTGCACTCCGGAGGTGCTGACAGCCATCGTGCCGCCGTCTTTCCGAGGTACCCCGACCTGTACATATAGAGCTGAAACTCCCCGTCAGCTTCTCTGCTCTTTTTAAGAGAAGAAACATCGTTCTTTTAGAAAATTAGAAATTTGCTGTTAATTGCTTGGTTATTGTTTCTACTACAGGAGTTAATTTAAAAAAAAAAAAAATTAAAAATGCTGATAGTTTTATGTGGTAAAAGCCAGAAAAAGTTGTTGGGTATCTATATGGTTTCTCATATGCCACAGATTGCTGTACACAAAGGATTTATATGGCTATTAAAATCTAGTGATTTAACGAGTCCACTGTGCAATGATTATTTTTTCCTTTGAGGAAGAAGGGGACTGTGGTGTGGGATGATACAGGGGATGGTACAGGGGACCTGCTCTGCTGCTTCTTCCCTCCCCGTGTTTCTGGGAGATACAGGAATATTTGAGGAATATTTGTTAATGTCAAGAGAGATGGTGAAGACAGGGAGAGCTGGGCTCTCATCTCTTCAAAGACAATACAAATTTTGCTTTTTGCTTTTCATTAAGCAAAATTATTATTAAGAGGAGGTGTCCCTAAACATTCAAGAAGAAAAGTAAATCTCAAGAGGCAGGGGAGGCACTTAGGCTTTAAGTGCCAAGATTCCTCTTAAAACTCCTTGAAGTGTGTTAAATACCAATTTCAGCTGCAATTCCAAGTCCTGTTGAATTCACACAGTGTGCTGGGAATAGCATTACATCAATATCCAGGCAAAAGTACTTGCATTTCTCCTTTCCCCAGCAGGCTGTTGAGGCCCAGCAGCTGCTTTGTTTGACAGAGGAGCTGCCAGAAGGGCTGGGGAGCATCCTCCTGGCACCCTGTCCCCCTGCCTGGGCCCTGCCATGGCACCCTGGCCCCGCTGGTACAGCAATGCATGGGCTGAGGTGCCGGTGGCTGCAAGAAACCTATTAATCACTGGAGCACCGGTGATGGAAGGGGGCCTCTCACCTGCAGGCACGGGCTGGGGTTGCTCAGGGATTCTGCATCACACGTTGCAGAAATAAAAAAATTCCCCAGGTCAGTTTGGGAGCGGGGTCTGGGTGCTGACCCGCAGCTCGCTCTGGCTGCAGCCAATTGCCCGAGCTGGCCCCCAGGCAGCAGCTGAGACCCCTGAGGAACAGCAGGGAGGGGCCTGCACCTGAAAGCACACCCAGTAACACCAGTTGCTGTTCCCAGTAACCCTCATTTCCTGCTGGGAGCCAGAAAAGCCCCACATCATGCAAGGGCTGCTCCCACGTTTTCAGCTGCTGCCCCCTTGGTGCTGAACCCCCTGTGAGCCCTGGTCACCCCACAGGTAAGGCTGCGTCCCCAGGCCATGTGTGGGGCTCAGGAAGGGGCAGAGGGTTTGTCTGTCTGATGGGAATTGCTGGGGGAACCACAAGGAAACCATTGGATCCCAGTCATGACGAGCCAGGGCACTGGGAACCTGCGTGTAGCTGAGCATCCTGGCATGGCAGGAGGGAGGAGTTTGTCTCTTGGTTTGTTGTCTGGTGTTTAATTGTTGTTTTCCTTGTAGTTACGTGAATAAACCAGGTCGGTGCTGAGGCTGGGCTGGGTGGCAAGGCTTATGGGGACAGAGGTTCATATAAAAGCTGAGTCAGCCCTTGCTTGTTATGGGTCTTGCCAAGGCTGAATCACTGTATCCTGAGAAGGGGTTGCAAAACACAGCAGGGCTGGCTCACTAATAAACCTAATGATGCCCCCGAGCAACCTGTTCTGCTGCTGAGCATCCGGATCTGTGGTGGTGCTTGTTGCCTCACTCCTGGGGTGTTACTGGGAACAGGAGGGACAGAGCTGGTGGCATCTGCTCCTGGACCCTCAGTATGTGCCCAGCTGCTGCCACAGAGGAAAATGCGACGCCCTCAGAACACGGGCAACCTGGGCTGGGTCCTGCTCCACACAGCTGCAGCCAGATGTTTGTCTGCAGTGGGGAAGCATCTTTCTCCCTTTTTTCCAGTAAAAGAGAATAAAAGCACCTGCTGCCTTGGGGGGGAGTTCCACAGAGCATCCTCTGGCAGGTGTAGAGGTGCTCAGGATTCTGGCACTGTGGTTTGGGTGCTGCTGTGGGTGTCCCTCACCCTGGGACCCCATCACCCAGCTGAACCTTCCCCTGATTCAATGTGTTTCACAATCCTCTTGGACAAAAAAACCCGTGTTTTTCCCACGGAAGCCTAGATGGGAGCACCCCAGGGCATGGCACCTCTCACCCATTGTGTCCCCACGCACCAAGGCACAGCAGAGGCACATGTTCCCCATTACGCCTACAGCAGCCCCGTGACACGGTGAGGATCCCCCTTCCTAGGCCCTCCAGCTGAGACTTAGGTGAATGCGTGGAAAATACATAGGATCTGATGGGGGTGTTTGGTTTCGGTGGTTTTTCCTTCTGGAGGCCCTTTTCCAGCCTCTTGGGGGCGGTTTGGGATTATTCATTGAACACTGGCTGGGTCACTAGTGCTGGGAGGCTGCTCCCTGCCATTCCCTGCCCGACAGCGCTGCCTGCCTGCTGCCTCCTGCCCGCTGCTGGACACAGGGAGAGTGAGCCTTGATTTTCCTTTCTTACAGAAAAACTTTGTCTTCAGCTATCTCAACAGGGTCACTGCCTTTTAAAATATTTATTTTATTTTTTATTTAAATACCCAGCAAATAGCTGTGAACAGGGTGCTCTGACAAGCTCTGGCTGTCACCTGAAGCCAGGTGCCCAGCAGAGATGGTGGCATCATGCTGCTTTCTGAACCTCCCTCTTTTCCAGAAACCTCCATTTTGCTCTGGAGAGCAGGACCCCGGTGTGCTGCTCTATTGATTTTATTTCTTTCTTGGCATTCTGGGAAAAGCTGGGCTGGTGCACTGGCTGAGCCGGTGGGTTTCTGGTAACAGCAGGGGGATTTGTTCTTCTCCCCAGGTTTGCAGGACAATGCAGGTGATCTCCCTTTCTCTGGTGGGTAACACAAAGCCCTTGCAAGACACAGCAAGTAGAGCTGCAGGGGAGGGAGGCTTCACGTGGGTTTGCCTTGGCCTCTGCCTTTGCCACCCAAATGCTGGAGAAGCCCAGGAGAGCTCAGGTGCCCGGGCAGAGGCTGTGCCTGTGCCCTGAAGGAGCAGCCTGTGCTGCTCCACAGCCATTTCATGGGACAGTAGTAATGTAGGGCTGGGAGAAACCTTGAGAGATCATCCAGGACATCCCTATATCAACTCTTGCATCAGCCCCAAATGACGCCCCTGGTCTTGGATATCCCACCACAGCTCCCTAGGAGCTGCTGGGCTCACAGGGTGTCCTAATGAGTAGCCTGAATCTCTCCTAAAAATAAGCTTATTACTTCTCCTGTCCCCATTTGATGCTGGGAGCATGATTATACCTCCCTGCAGCACCCTCTTGTGTGTTCACAGACTTGCTGTGTCCAGAATAAAACCCTGCAGGCTCTGCCAGCTGCTCCTCCTGTACCTGGAGGGGTGGCACAGGCAGCTGGGCACAAACTCTGGCCTCAGACTTGGCTGGCTCCAAACAGCGGGTGTCTTGCTTCATGAGTGTGTTGAGAGCAAACATCCCAGTCAGCTTGGTTTTAAAATAAATAAATAGTAAGAATAACAGCAACAGCTCCCCCCACCAACTCCCCCTCTCCCGCGCTGAATGATGTTGCTCAATCTGTGAGTCACCGTTCCCGCAGTCTTGCTCTCTGTACACTGATTGTTCATACCTGAGAGCAGAATCCTGCCTTCATCTTCCTGGAATTACATTCCCTTTTTTTTTTTTCTTTTTAACCTCCTTTTTTTTTTCTTTTTTTTTTTTTTTTTCTATTTGCCAAGATCAGCTGTATCCTACCCCAGCTCTCCAGTGCACTCCCTCGGGGTGGTCTCTGCTGTGTAGTCATTAAGCACTCTGTCCTCCAGCTCAATTAGTGAGCTACTGATGGAGCTGTGGTAAACAGTGTGTCTCCTTCCACCTCCACAACGAACCACGGGGAACGAGTGAGAATAATTTTGCTGCATGTTTTGCAGCCACCTTGCAGGTTGAGTTAATCTTGAGTTTCCTTATTTTCCCAGTGACAATGACGAGGTCTTGCGTGGCAAAAACCTTACTAAAGAAATCCTGTCCCTACTACTCTCTCTTTGCTGTGGGGGCCTGTTACCCTATTGCAAAAGAAAATTGATTTGGGGTAGTGTGACTAATTCTTGTTACCTACCAGCCTGCTGTTTTCTAGGTGCTTTGCATCCCTGTTCCCAAGCTGTTCTGGAACACCATGGGGACCACCTCCAGATCCGGTGCCTAGAACAGACACCTGCCTTAGAGGAAATAACCCTCAGTGGTGTCTGGGAGATTGGGAAATATTTGGAGTCCTGGCTTTGACCCTGGAGAGAGGTCACTGACTTGTTTGGAGAACCAGGTGAAGGTTGTTTTTTGGAGGACAAACAGGGCTGTTTGAGGCCATGGCTGTCAAGGATGGGGACCACATGTGTGCTGTATCCATGCGGTCCCTATCCACAACACCCATGGCATCCCCACTTTCAACATCCCAAGTCCCCAGCACTTGTGGTGAAGTGGCACCAGGTGGCAGCAAGTGACCAGCATGGGGAGATGCTGCAGACCCTGGGGGGAGCAGAGGGGAGCACTAATACTGCACCCCCACCCACCTCCAACCTGCACCCAGCACAGTCCAGAACCCTGGAGGGGTCCTGCTCCTTTTTTTGGGCTGATGCCCAGGCAGGGTCTGGCCTCTCTTTCCATGGGAGCTGGGTTCCCAAGCCATGTGTTTTCTGTTCAGGGGCAAAGCCCAATGTTTCTGTCTTGTGTTGGGAGCTGGGTGTTCTCGGGGTCAAATTCTCTCCTTCCATAAGATGTCCAGACTTTGAAGTTTTAAGGGCAAGTCACCCCTGAAAGGAGTTAAATCATTAACTTGTTTTGCAAGAGCCTTGATTTGTCCTGTGAGCAAACCCCTCTGTGCTCCTGGGGACGCCGTCGCCAGCTCACAAAAACTGCTTCTGGGACTATGTGAGGGATGTGAAAGGAGAAAACTAAGGGGTGCTGGGCCAGAGCACCTCTGTCAAGGGGGATTTGGTACTGTGTGTACCCCGTTTTCCAGGGGATTTGGAGGAGATGGGGTGATGCACGTGTGATCCAGCCCCCCGGAGAAGCAAAGTCAGGCCCCCCATCACACGCAGCTCAGAAAAACCCATGCAGCACCTACTTCTCCTCTCCCCATCTCCCTTCTGCACCCCCTCCCCTGCTTCCCATCCAGAGCATGGTGGCCAAGAGGGCTCCTGAAAAGCTCCCTGCAGTGCTTGACAGGGATTCAGTTAGTGGGAGACACACCTGGCCACAGGCTACCTGGAAATATTACCCGTGTGTGCCTGGATGGGGGTTTAGCTGGGTTTGAAGCCCAAGCAGCTCTGGGTGGAGGCCGGCACAGAGCAAATGGGATCAACAGCCTCTTCCTGTTGTGCAACCGCCCCGCAGCCCACGTAGGGAATTTTTGGGAGATTTGTCAGGGCTTTTGTGTTTCCAGATAATATTTATTTGCTTGTTTCGGGTCTGGCTTTCACAAGCAAGAGATTTAAATAGCACAGGCTGAGCGGGGGGGGAGCACACACCTACCCACTCTTCCCTGAAGCTCCGTGTCCAGCCCCAGGGGCTCCCTGTAACCACCCCAGGAGCCCTCCCAGCTTCCCCCCAGCACAGTTCACTGCCCGCTGGCTCTGGGATCCTGGCACAAATATTATTTATGGTTTTGCCTGGCAGCTCGCACGTGTTCCTGCCCTTATGCAATAGTTCAGGCTGGGGTACGAGCCTGCTCATCCATCCCCTGCCCGTGGGGGGGCCCAGGGCTTTGGGCACTGACATCCCTGCCCCAGGCCTTGAGCTGGGAGCCAGAGATGGCTGAGCTCATCCCACTTGTGTGCGGGGGCCCCAGGTGAGCTCTGCCCCGTGGGGCTTTGGGCTCCTGGCTGGGCAGGGCTGAGATGTGAGTTCCTCTTTGCTGTGAAACCTGCCACTTTCCTGGTCCCCAGTTCCAGCTTGGTCCTCTCCTGGTTGAACCTGGGGTGCAGGAGCAAGGCACAGAGCTGTGTACTCTAACCACTGTCTTCTGGCGAGACTCATGTTTACTGGATTTCAGGCATTTTGGCTCTGTGTACCCTTGACCTTGCTGCCTTTTTTCTTGTGGTTCCTGGAGCAGGCGTGGGTTTGCAGGGTGACCAGGCAGCGTGTGCCCAGGCATGTGTGGGTGGCAGGAGAGCTGGCTGTCCCGGGCATCGGGCTTCCCGGCACGAAGCCGACCATGATGTGTAGGGGGGGGAAAAGCAGCAAAAAATTGCAAAATCCCAGGTGGGGGGCAGAGCATGAGGTGTCAGCTGTAATTCAGGGGCATTAGGGCATGGTCAGCATTTAGAAAAACAAACCCTGGAGAGGCTACTAATGCCAATGGGAGCTTGGTGCCCACTGGCAGCCCTCTCGCCATCTCCATGTGCCAGGCACCAAGAAGTGGTGGCATAAACCTCCTCATCTACATTTACAAGTATCTAAAGGGTGGGTTGAAGGATGATGGAGCCGATTTCTAGTGATAGAATGAGGGGCAACAGGTACCAGCTGGAACATGGGAATTTCCACTGAAATACAAGGAAAAACTTTTTTATGGTGAGGGTGACAGAGCCCTGGAACAGACTGCCCAAGGAGGTTGTGGAGTCCCCTTCTCTGGAGATCTTCAAGACCTGCCTGGATGCAGTCCTGAGTGATGTGCTGTAGGCAATCCTACTGTAGCAGGGGAGTTGGGCCAGATGATCTCTAGAGGTTCCTTCCAACTCCAACAACTCCGTGACTCCATGAAACGCAGCTGCTGAGAGCAGCCTGCACATGGCTGGTGGTGGGGGGCTGCAGGATGGGGCAGGTGCTCCCCTCAGCCTCTCTCTTCTGGGTGGGTGCTGTGGGGAAGAAGTGCTCTCCTCCCACCACCTCCAGGCCCCCCACCATGCCAGTGGTCCACCACAGAAAGGCAGGCAGCTGGTGAGAGGTGTCCAGGGTTGGGGTGGGAGTGGTGGGTCAGGTGAGGCAAGGAGAGCATCCACCTGCAAAAAAAAAACCTTCTGCTTTTTCAGGCTGTTATTTTAGCTCATCCCCATGGCCCCTGGGAGCTGGGTGACCGTGCCCTCATGCTGGGCATGCTAGAAACCCAACACTTGTCACTTGACTGCACCGCTGCCACCCTGGGACTCTGCTCTCGGTGGGTTTGCCTTTAATCGAGCGAGCAAGGTGCCTGCCAGAAGAGCAGCTTGAGGTTGGCTCCAGCTCTCCCAGGTGCAATCCTGTGCCGGGCACGGGAGGAGGGAGGCCACTGAGGGCTGGCAGTCAGCATGCCCGGGCAGCACCCTCCTGCCCTGCTCCGAGCTGCACAGGCAGGACCGTGTACTTAAAAGTGCGTGTGTCAGCACGGGGGTTGTGGTTCACTCCTATAACCGCAAAGGCTGTTGGCTGTGCCATGGGTTCATCTGGAGTCATTCACATTGCTCCCAGAAACTGTGGGATTTCCAGGAAAGGGGACAAAACCACTGCAGTGGTGTTGGCCAACCCCTGGGATAGGAGCATCACCCCGCTCTGGGGAGAGCAAGCCCTTAGGGAGAGGAGCGTGAGGATACGGGTGGCATTGGGAAGCACTAGCCTCCCTCCAGCAGTGCTGGGAGGGTCTGGAAGAGCAGCAGAAACCTTTGTACGCTCCCAGCTGCTTTGTCCCCGTTATAGAAAGCTCTTGATAAGAGCTGCTGTAAATCAAGAGCTGAAACACAACCAGGAGCTCTCCTATGACGTCACGTCATGTCCCAGGCAGCAAGGATGGGATGTGACACCAATGCTCCTCTGCAGCGTGGTTGTGGCCAAAGCTCACTCCCATCATAGTCACACCTCTCCCTGTGCAGGGACCACAGCCAGTGTCACAGCCCATAATGTCTGGAGGGACAAAGGTTGGTAGGTGGTGGGATCAGGGGCCCCCTGTTCCCTTCCCAGGTATCAATAATAATAATAAACTTCTCATAGTTCCTTTGGGGAAATCAGACCCGTTTCTCTAAGACTTAGTTATCAGGGGTCGGGGTCACTCTCTGGGACCGTTACCGTGACTGGAGTGATTGCTCCTGCTTTGTTGACAGTGGCAGCCACTTCCCCATTTCCAAGCTCCGTGCCACCTCCCATCCCTAACAATCCCCATGTCCTTCAGTAATCTGCCCCAAGGTAATTACGGGTTCTGTGCCAGAATCCCATTGCTGCAGGTGTGCCAGAGCCCAGGGCACACAGGAGATGGTGCTGGACCCCCATCCCACTGCAGCCCTGCCAGTGCTGCCTCCACCACGGCCACATTTTGGCCATTAAAACCTGTCTGAGCACTCACAAAGCAACCCAGCTGTCATTGGCTGGGCTGATCGGCATCACTTAGTGTTAAAATTGCCCAGAAATTCCCTTTCTGAAACTTTATTTGCAGCTGCTTGCTGCTTTACCCTGTCTTGGCTGTGGGGCTGGTGGCATATTGGACAAGTGCAAGGTGGCTGTTGCCAAAATCATTTTGGATGTGGCTGAACCCATTCACATCATCATCCCTGCATAATCAGAAAGGAAATATAAAATCCCAAAGGAAATATAAGATTACAGTCAGGTAATCTGTGTCCCTGTGGGATGGGTCTGGGCACACCTGGCTTGATCCTGGGGCATCCTCACACCTCTCCCGGACCCTGTCCTGCCAGGACCCTGTGCCCCCGGGGTTCAGGGAGGGACCTGAAGTGTAGAGGAAATACAGTCATGAGGAAGCTGTCTCCCCTCCCTCCAAAGCCATGGTTTCACTGGAGCATTTTGGAGGAGTGCTTGGTGGCTCCATGAGTTTTCCTTATGGGAAAAGCCTCCCGGCGCCACTGGTTTGGTTTCTGTGTTGACTCCCTCTGCTAAATGCCTCATTACAGGGTGAGTTAGTGTTTTTGATATTTTTAGATGCTGCTTGGCACAGCAAACACAAATGCTCAAGACTTTATAATTAAAGCAACTATTTTGGCAGTTGGATATTGCCAAGTTGGAGCTCTTGATTTGAAACCTCCTTTGGAGGCACCATGATGGCACCCTGTCCTGGTGAAGGCATGGTCATGATGGGAGGGACAGGGTCCCCGTGGGTACCCACCTGCCAGGTCAGGAGGGACACAGGGGCTCAGGAGGCACAGACAGGGTTGGCCCTATTTTTTTGAGACCTACATATCTGGAGCCCTGGGCTCCCTGTGCCATTGGTCCCCCAACAGAAGTAGCAGGAGTGGATGTGCCGGGCAGGCAGGGTGGCATGATGGGGACAAGCGTGTCAGGGCTCATCCTACTGCATCCACTGTGCCCTTGGTGCGTCTGAGGTGCATCCCTTCTCCCTCCCCACCACGGGAGTCATTTGTCCCAGCACCCAGCCATGCCCTGACAGGTTGGGCAGAGCCTGCCTGAGCCAGCAAAGCCTATTTCCCTTCACAGGCTGAGAGCTAAACCTAAAAATAGCCTTGTTATCTTCCACTTGATCCAAGTCAACATCAGCCCCAGCTAAAAATAGCCGAGTGTGTGTCTAGGTGGATCAATGTTGGGAGCAAGACTGTCTGTGGAGGTGGACTGCAGGGGACGGGGGGCTCGGTGGGGTCACTGTCCCCCATGGAGGGCTGGCCCCACTGCAGGGGGGTCTCTGCACCAAGCTGAAAAGTCACCTCTTTGCCCCCACCGCAGGGCCCAGGTGCTGGCTGTGCTCAGAAGGGCTGTGCCCCCAAGGTATCTGCATGTCTGTGATGGCCGAGGAGGTTCTGTCCTGTTGCAAAACAGGTCCCAAAAATAGTCTGGGCTGAGTGCTGAATAAACACCAGACCATGTGCCCCCGCTGACATGGGCCCTCACGCAACTCGTTACCTGAAAATCCCCCGGTGCCATTAGAGCTGCAGGACCCTGTCCCAACAGGCTGTGGTGGGCTACCTGGTCTCATCCTGCCCATGGTCTCATCCTGTGCCCGCATGCCATGCCGTGCCACCCTGGGCTTGCTGCAGCCCCTATGGTGCCCCACGATGGCCAGGGGCAGGCTGCTGGCACCCCCTAATTTAAGACCTGCACCCCAGGTTTGGCTGCTCCCCTGTGCTGGGTTTCCCAGGGAAGTTTCCCCAGCCTCTGCCAGGCTGCAAACACGGAAGAAGCTTTGGGATGGAGGAAGCAAAAGAAACCATTCCCCTTGTGGGTCAGTGAAGAGGGATAAGTAACTGGGTGGGGAGGTGGGAATGGGAACCTCAGCTGCTCCCTACGGGTTAAGGAGGAATTACTGTGCCAATTAATGCCTTGGCTCAGCCACTGGGAATGGCCAAACGGGGACAAATCCCTGCTTTCACAACTGCGTGTGCATGCTAGGAATGCACTGCTGTCCCCTCACAGTGTGGCCAGCTGTCCTTGTCCCCATCACTGGGGAGCAATGTCAAGCCAACGCATTTCATACTTATCCCAAAGCCTGGATTCCTCTGGCCTGGCTGTGGCAGCTGCCTGTGGTTCTCCCCAGCTGTTCTGGAGTGGGAAAGCCCCACAGAAACACTCTGGGTGGGGGAAGCGATGCCGAGATCTGCAGCATGCCCACAGGGAGCCTGGCCCTGCTCTCCTGGCATCAGCAGACAGAGCTGGCAGCGGAGCAGGAGGGACTCGGGGCAGCGTGGCACCCCACCAGCCACTGTGACACCTGCTAGTGGGTTTGGAAACTGGTGCCCTGCAGGGGGTACACATTTTCCTGGGTGCTGCTGTTGGGTAAGTCCTCCAGGCCAGGATTGTTTTAGGGCTCGGGGCACAAGCAGCTCTTTGCAGCGGGGCTGGAGCTGCCCTGGCTCTGCAGAGGTGCCCGGGCAGGGCAGGGAGCCCAGGGCGTCCCCGGTGCCTCCTGCTGGGCCCCAGCCAGTGCCCTTGCAATTGCTTCTCTGAGCACTGAAATTAGCAACCGACATCAAAGAGGAGCGGGAAAAAAAAATTAAAAAAAAAAAAAAAAAGAGGTAGAGGCTTTGTTTACTTGAATCAAAAATAATTTGTGGCACTGCATCTTCTTCCAAGGCAAACAGAGCAGGAGCCCATCTGTGCTAATTTGGGAAGGGGAAAGGGAGTTAAATAAAAACATGAACCTCTGACAGGGAAACAACCAGTCTCTCGTGCTAAAATAGAGCCGTGGAGGCCAGTCAGCTTGATGCGGAGGAGCTAGGGAAGGTGCTGTGAAGTCCAGAGCAGCGGGAAGGAGGCACAGCCAGTATCAGGCAATAAAACCTAATGTCACCCTGTGCCGAGCCCTGTGCCAGCGGCCGAGGCCAGCCCGCAGCCAGGGCAGGGCTGGGGTGCTTGTATGGGGGGGTCTGCTTGTCTTTGTATACAAGGATTATATCTATATATCTATATCTATATATATAACTGTGTGTGTGTCTGCCTGCTCCACCTGGGTCTCAGTCTGGGAGACAAACCCCCCCAGGAGCTAAGGGGCAGAGTGAGGACTGCAGGAGGTGAAGTGTCACCTCCTATCACCCCATCTCTCATGAGACCCCAAAATGGCTGTTGGTGTCCCCCGGCACAGAGGCTGGCACTGGAACTGTGTTTCACGGCCCTTGGTAACGGTTACTTGGGGGTGGGTGCACCCTGGGGACCCCCTTGCAAAGGCTGTGGGAGGGCACGGGGTGGTGGCACCCCTGTCCTGGCAGTGGTGCTGTGGGGAGGGATGCAAGCACTACTGTCGCGGGGTGTCCCCTTCTGCTGCTGCTCCTCTGGGCACCCCGAGAACCCAGGGGAAGCCCCGAGCTGTGAAATGCCGCTGTGTGATGGAGAACGAGCGGTGTCAGAGCCAAAGCAGAGGTGGCTTTCCATGCTGCTGGCCAAGGTGGTGATTGCCTCTGATGCCAAGTGTCACCATGTGGCTGCCGAAAGGCCTGGGCTGCAAAGACAAGCTGTTCCATTGGGTTTCTATACTCTCTGAAAAGGACTTGGGAAGCACCACAAGTGTCCATCTGCCCCACCACCAGCCAAAGGACTCCCCAGTGCTACAAAACACCGCAGTGCATCAGAGGGGATGGGACAACCATGGCTTCTGCTGGGGTAGGGTGGGGATGGGGGACCTGCCTGCGGGTTTTCTGGGGCTGCTCCTGTGCAGCCACAGGAATATTCTCTGTCAGGGAGGGTGCTGGTCTTGGCCTTGTTCACTGCTGCCCCACTGCAGCTTTCCTGTAGCCAAAAGCAATTAAAAAGATGGCCATGGGCTCAGGCACTTAATAATAGCACATGCCCTTCTGGGACAAGGGCATCCTCCTGCCCATGGTGGCAATGGCTGTCAGCAGGACTAAATAACATGCAATGGTGGGGCACCAAGGGACCAGCCAGTAGAGGCCACAGAAACCCCATGCCAATGGCACTGGGTACTGTTTTCCTTCAGAGGAAATTCCTGAATTAATAGTAGAGCTGAGTCTTGGCTGTGCAGAGACATGGGTTGAGCTGGTGGAAGGGTTTTGAGCAGCAGAGGACGTGTGTCCCTGTAAAGGGATGACCTTCAGCCCTGGTTTGTCAAGCAGAAACATGCTGCCTCACCAGCTGTCTTCTCACCTCCTCACCTGCGTGGCGTTTTGTAACTTGGCATGGTTTGGTTTCACCTCCCCACCTGCTCTCTGCGCAGGAGGTAGAAGTCCCATCTCACAGAAAGGGATGAGTTTCTTGCCAGTATTTTTAGGTAGCAAAGCCTGAAATTATCTGAAATTGGAGCAAAGTGGAGTGTGGCGCCGGGGAGGTCAGGACTGCAAGGGTGGCTGGCTGAGCTGGGCTGCTGGGGAAGTGCCCAGCTGGAGCTGCAGGATCGAATACCAAGGAAAAACAAGTGTATGTGCAAAATCCAAAGCAAACAAAGCCACCCACGGCCCTGAAATCTGCACCTCTGCTAACAATGGGGCCGGTTGGCGCAGGTCGGCTCTCCAAAGGAAGCCCATGTATATCTCTCCGTGCCAGCTTCTTGAAACAACCGGAGAGTGAGTGTGCTTAGTGCAAGGAGACTAAACCAAAGGCAGCTTCTCTCTGGCGTGATCCCCATGGGGAGGGCTCTCGGGCTGAGGCACAGCATCACCTCACCCATCTCACCACCCACCGAGGCATCGTGCGAGGCTGAACCACACACCCCGATCTGATGGCTGCCTGTGCCACCACAACTTTCGCACCTGGGACAAATGTAGGCTCATGTCATCTTTAACGATATGACACGTGGTTTTACCCCCCCCCCCCAAGGGTATTTCTTTAATTGAAGCACCAAGTGCAGCTAATTGCCAACAGGAGCAGGGAGTTTGTGGGGCACTAGCCCAGATACAGGGATGAAGCCAGGCATTCTCTCATTCCTTCCTATCCAGGTAAATTGGCAATATTTATTTTATTTTTTTAAAAAGGAGGATGTTGGCTGTGCTCTTGGAGAGCCTCTTGGAAGCTGGGTTGTGGCATAAGTGGGAAATGCTGCAGGTGGGGGTAGGTACCAGGGAAAGGGTAGGGGACAATAGGGGGATATGCTGGGCTGGCAGGGTGGCCAGAGGGATGCTGAGCCCACAAAATGCTGCTCTGGCACTGTCTGGCCTCCAGGCAGGGCTTTTGCCCGTGGCAAATGCTGTGTGGGTGCCTGCTTCTCCCTGCCCTGCCAGCAGCAGGGCTGAGCTGGACCAGCCTGCAGCTATCCCCAGGGACCCCATCAGCACTTTGGTACCAAGTCCCAGCTGGGTGCCAGCCCTGGGAGCAACTCCCTGTCAGAGCAGGGTGCTCCCTTGGATTGTCCTTGGGTCCCCGTTCACATCTGGCTGGGAACACTGACAATATTTACTCGTGGGGCACCTTCCCTGCCTGATGTCACCAGGACTGACAAGGGCTATTCAAGCCACCAGCACTAAATCTAAATCTCTGCTGTGTGTCGTGGCAGTGACACAGCACCTTGTGTGGGGACCTGCCTGCTGCCTCTGTCCTGGCCACAGGTGAGCAGAGAGAACCCTTGGCAGCACATGGGTTTCTGTGGTTTTTGTGTTGTATGAGCCCTGCTGCTCCCTGCTGAGTGCACAGCCCCCGAGAGACCCTGGGATGGGGAGGGGTGGGTGACCAGATTGTGGTGCAGCCCCCTTTCTGTGTCATGGCTGAGCCGTGTGGCTGCCTGTCCCAGGCACATCCTTCATGCACAGAATCACAGAATGGTTTGGGTTGGAAGAGACCTTAAAAATCATTGAGTTCCCCTGCCATGGGCAAGGACACCTCCCACTAGAGCAGGTTGCTCAAAGCCCCATCCAGCCTTGAATGCCTCCAAGGAAGGGGCATCCATAACTTCTCAGGGCAAACTGTTCCAGTGTCTCACCACCCTCACAGTAACAAATTCCTTCCTAATATCTAATCTAAATCTCCCTTCTTTCAGTTTAAAACTGTTACTCCTGGTCCTATCACTTACTTCCTGATAAACAGTCCCCTCCCCAAGGCCAACCCTGCAGCAAGCCCTGTCACATGCTGGAGTCACTTGGCAGAGAAGGGGACTGTGTAGAACCCTGGGGGAGATGGTAAAGGTGTGGGCATCCTGGGGAGGACACACTCCAGCTCTTGTCCAGGGAGGTTACAGCAGCCAGCTGTGCCTGGGCTTACACAGCTCCATGGTTCGCAAGAGCTGATGGCAGTGATTGGGGTGATGATCACTCCTACAGACCCCAAGAGGACACCCCCTCCCCAGGGCAGGGTGTGAGGAGGGAGCACAACCAGAGCCAGAGCTGTCTGGCAGGTCCGAGGGGTAGCAATGCATCCCATGGGATGCACTGGGGCCACCACCAGAGCGAGAGCTAGTGTAACCCAGTGCTGCTGCTGGGGTGGCACAGCTCAGCCCTGCCTGGGACAGAGAACACTGGTGTTGGTGAGTCTCTTAGGGAAGCCATGGGATGGCTGCAGAGGGAGAACATCAGTGCAGGGCTTTTTCCTGGAAAATCATTAAGTGTTTGACTCAAGTCATTCCCTGGGGGAAGCAAGCGCAGCCTGGTGTCCCACTGAGCTGCGTAGCAGGGAGGTGATGGCACATCCATCAGGGTCACCCCCCCTCTGTGGGACACCACTGCCTCCCACGGTCTCAGCACAGGGGGACGCCATGCAAACCATGATTAAATGGTCCCTGACAGGAGCCCACGCTGGGAGGAGTCATGACTGTCCCTGGCAAGAGGCTTTGGGTTTTGCTCTGTGCGTCACTAGCCCAGGGGGTGACTTCTCTGTGGCTTCTCCCCAGCATGCTGGCAGATGATGGTCAATTTTGCTTGTCCCCCTCACTGTGTCCTGAGTAATGCCAGGGTGACGGTGGCCATTGTGGTAGTCCAGGCAGGGAGAAGGGCTGCCCTGTGCCTCTCTGAATTTCTCCCTGCCTGGTTTCTGCAGAGGGTTGAAGGCTTTGAACACCTGAAACCAGCACAGTTGAACCCAGAACTTGCCCCTGCCCAAGTGTACAATGTAGAGGAGGGGCACAGGCACTGGCCTCCTCCCCCCTGCAAGAGCCCTCATCACTGTGCTGGGAAGGTTCATTTCCTTGGGCCTATTATAATCTATTAATTAGGTAATGGATACTGTTAGTTGAGGTTTGGGTTTCACCTGCTGTGATGTCAAATGGAGGTCAGGCACTTGGCTTGTCCCCTGCCATGCCTGCCCTCATTTAAAGGCTGTGCCCTGCAGCCATCGCTTGGGCAGCATCTCCGCTGCCTGCCCTGTCCCCCCATGCTTGGTGTGGGCACGGGTTGGTATGGCTCTTTGTGGTGCAAAAGCTTCTCCTCAGGTCTTGGGAATGGGGAAGGAGTATGGATGGTCTCCAGGACATTCCCCCAGGATCTGGGTTCGAGGCATGAAGGACTGTTTGGGGATTGGGTTGACCTTGGCATCGCCCCACACTCGCTAGTTTTGCTGGGCGAGGGAGGGAACTGGCACTGCAGTGGGATGGCAGTGCTGGCCATGGCCCATCCCCATTCCCAGCAAGCCCACAAGCTCTTCTTACAGCTCAAAAACAGTGTGCTCCTGATGCCATGGATTAGCAAAGGTACTGAGATGGATCAGCAGCTTCCTCACAGCCTGGAAAGGTGCAGGGAGCCAAGGACTGGCTCTGGGGGGCACCGAGGACCCTGAGGGGGCTCCCACAGCCTTGTTAGCTGTTGGGACCCAGAACCTGTACATGGAACAGGGGTGACAGGCAGACGGGCTTTCCCTGGGACGCATCCCAATGAAATCCCAGCAGAGGTGGCTGGGGAAGGCCCTCCCCAGCCCAGATGCAGGAGAGCTGCCTGCCCTGTGAGGACTGACTGTGTTGCTGCCGGCATGTCCACTCCCCGCTGCAGCTCTCCTCTTCTATTTTAATTTGCTTTTCTCATTTGACGCATTGTTATTTTGTTCTGAAAGAGCTTTAGAAGGCTGCTTTGCATCCGACCCGCTGGGAGGAAGCAGGGCCACCCCTCTGTTGTCCCCACTCCCTGGTGCAAGGAGGCATTTCTTTTCCCCCTTTATTTTAGTGCTTTGATGTCCTTATAGTTTATTTTTGCAGCAGACTTGTTTTCATGATAAAATGGAAATGTTTCCCGTGGGTGGCTTCAAAATGAAAGGCTGAGCGAGGAGGCTAAAAATAGCCCCACATGAACCGCTGGCTGCCTGAGCTGCTGGGCTGGGCAGGAGCTGCCTGCCCGCTGAGCCAGGGAGGGGACCTGGTGGTCCCCGGGGCTGTCACTGCAGGGACCCCCGCCGATGGTTAACCCTCCTTGCACCGGAACATGTGGGCACATCCAGGGGCCAAGATCTGGGTTGCTTTTCTCTGGAGCTGAGCTTGGTTGTGCTGTGCTTGGGACAGACGTCCCTTCTCCTGGTGTGAGCCCTTGTTGGCTGGGTGGGGGCATGGAGAATCCCTACGGGACCATTGCTGATGGCATGTGAGCACCCAAGCAGCTGGGGCAGTGTTAGCGAGGGGGTGCTGAGACCCCCAGATGGGAAGGAGAAAGCCTGGAGCTGATGACTAGGATGAAGGTAAAGGGCCATGACTCAGTAGCCGGGTCTGCCCGGCCCCTGCCTGGCCACCGGCCCCAGCCTCTCTCCCTAAGGCTGTACCAAAGGCCACCTCCTGGGTAGGACATGGCTCTCAGCTTTATCCACTGGGAACAATGCTGCTGGGGAGAGTAATGTCTCTCTTTACATGAACCAGCTGCCCCACTAGTGGGAAAGTTCAGCTCCGTTTACCCTGTTGACTCATCTTCTTCCCTTTCATCTTCTCTCAGATGTAGCTTATTATTTGGGGCTATAAATAGGGCTGGCTCCTGGTTACAAGTGCCCAGCTATTACTGTTTCTCACCCAGGCGTGACGTGAGCAGATAGCCTGGCAGGGACGCGTAATGCTTCACTATGGCTGTGGGAATGGGAGTGGGCGGGTGGGTTTCTCTGTGGCCACCTCCTCCTTTTATTTTTGATGGCAATAGCTCTGCGAGTGCCTCTGACTGAATCTCATCACAGCGGTGAGACACTGGAACAGATTGCCCAGGGAAGTTGTAGATGCCCCATCCGTGGAGGTGTTTAAGGCCAGGCTGGATGGGGCTTTGAGAGACCTGCTCTAGTGGGAGGTGTCCATGCCCATGGCAGGGGAGTTGGAACTTGATGATTTTTAAGGTCCCTTCCAACCCAATCCATTCTATGATTCTATCCCTTTCTCTCCCACACTTCTTCTGTCCTCCAGGTACCTCCTGCTGCCATGTGCTGGGGCACCACTGGCTAGTTCCCACTGTCCTGGAGCTGCAGAGCAGAACCATCTGGACTGTGACCTTGCTCTGTAGTAGCTGTGAGTGGCTGGGCAGTGTGGCAGGTCCCTGTCACTGGGGACAGGGATGATGCAGCCACTTGGCATCCCATGCTTCAGTAGCATCTCAGCAGGATCCAACATATATGAGGGAATTTGGTTTGTTCAGCCTTGAGAAAAGAGCTTAGGGGTGACCTTATCACCATGTTCCAATATTTAAAGGGTGACTACAAAGAACAGTGGAGACTCCTTTTTTTAGAAGGAGTCACATGGAAAAGACTAGGAATAATGGGTACAAGTTACTCCTGAGGAGATAACAATTGGATACAAGAGGAAAATTTCTCACAATAAGAACAATCAGCCATTGGAATGATTTCCCTGTAGAAGTGGTGGATTCCCCATCACTGGACACTTTTAAGATCCAGCTGCACAAGGTGCTGGGCTGTCTTGTCTAGACCATGCTTTTGCCAAGAAAGGGTGGACTAGATGATTCTTGAGGTTATCTTCCAACCAGGTATTCTATGATATTTCCTGAGCATGGCCTCGGAGCCCTGTAAGCGTGCCAGGAATGGCAGGGAGATCACCATAGGAGCTTTATTCCTGCGTAAGTGCTCTCAGGCTGCGATCAAGTCACCCTGAAGCCATCTCTGACGAGGAGGTGCCGGGCAGGCTGGCTCGGGACAGTAATGCTGCGGGGAAGCAGTGGCACGTCACTCAAAGGCATTTGATATAAATAGATGGGAGGCTGAAACCGAAAGCTGTAATCGTGTGAGTGCCAGCACGAGACCGGAGCGGGTAAACACAGGTGGCTGCTGTGTCCGCCAAATGCATTCCTCCCGAAATGCAGCTCAATGACACAACTGGTGTCCCACAAATGTGGCCTGGTGACACAAATAGCCCCGGCCTGGCTGTGAGGTGGGGGGGGAAGTGAGACAGAGGCACCAGCAGAGCCCACAGCCCTGCTGGGAGGGCAGTCAGTCAGCAGGGCTGGGAAGTTATAGACGTTGAGAATCCTGGAAGAGACTGAGCTGACCCCAACCAAGAGCGCTGTGGTGCCAGGATATTCACTGGGGTAGTGGTCTGTGCAGAGGCTGGGGGCTGGTGATGTGGCTCACATCCCCCCGAGGAGTGGTGAAGTCAGCCATTTACTTGGAAATTACTCTGGGCTGGAGGCGGACAAGGTTAAATTGCAAATGAAAGTCAAATATTTACAGCATTCAAATTAGCGCTGTGATCAGCCAGGCTGGGAGACCTTGTGCACCCATTCCCGTGCTGCAGAGAAATGTTTGCAGCCTGGCAGCTCTGCCCTGCCCCGGTCCGGCCACAGGCTGGCCTCCCCTCCCAGTATTGCCCTTGAGGGATACCAGTTCCCTGTGTATTTTTGGTGCCAGCCCCCAGTGGGTGAAGGTGCTGGGGTGCGCTGCCAGGTCTTAAATGCCAGGAAGAACAATGATCTCCATTTAGTGGATCCACTCCATAATAGGGACTATTGTGACTCTGGCATTCCTCAGGCACCATTTGGGTGGTTAATTACCCTTGCTCTTAAGTAAACAGATAATTGTGCCTTACAGAAGGGTGGATGTTGAAGGGACAAAAGATGGGATATGGGCCCTGATTTTCAGGGGCTCCTCCCTGCCCTGCCATGCAGGAAGAGGATGGATGGCTGGTGCCAAAATCTCTTGCATGGAACTTCATCTCCAGACCGTGAGCCGTCACTGCAGCTCTGCCCTCAAACTCCTCTGACACTTCGAGAAGCCTATCTCCATTTATCTGTGGGGATTTTTGATGAACTTGTTTGACTTGGTGAATAGAGAATTTATCACTTGCCAGCAGGGCTGGTGTCACCAGCCAGCATGAGGGAAGTATGATGGGAACAACCAGTATTTATTAAGGAGCTGGCACTGGAAGGGAAGCACCCTGGTGAGAGCTCTGGGGAAGCAGCTGGGACTGGAGAGGCTGGGTTTCCCAGCAGATTTAGGCAGCAGGATCTGGGCAGCCCCAAGCTGGTGGAAGCAGAAAACCTTATTGCCCTCATTGCCTCTGTGTCATGATTTCTAGTTTTGATTTGCATTGAGGGCCAGAGACTTTTAACATCAGGGCTGAGATACTGGAAACTGCTGCAGTAGCAAGGAGCCTGACAGGGCAGGGGTGTGTAAGCTCCTGCTGTAATGCTCCAGTTCTCCATTTCCGAGGCCTTTGGTGATAAGAATGGCAGGAAAATGAAAGAACCACCACCTACACTTTGAAGAACTTCTCTGTTCACGTAAAATAAGGGGGAAAAGCCCCTGAGCATGTTTTCCATATTCCCCAGGGCAGCCCACAGCCTTGAAGCTGCCCAGGTAGACATGCAGGATTTGATGCAGACAGGTGAGGAAAACTCTCCTGGATGGGTGCCCGTACATCACACGGGTGTGATCTATCTCCCCCTGTGATGCCGATCAACAGCAGCTCTCCCACATGGCACCAGACATGGCAGGGGGGCAGAAGCTCTGCCCCAAAAGCCCCAGATGGGACAAGCGGGTCTGGAGCTGCTTCCAGGGGGTTGTAGCCCTCTCTGAGCAGCACAAAGTGTGTCCCTGTGGGGTGACAGTGGCAATAGATGACAATAATGCCTGGCAGCTGTCAGCAGAGGTGCCCCGTGGGCTTCACAAGCAAGCATGAAGCTTGTCACCTTTGTGAGGAGGGGGAGCCCAGTGTGAGCCCCTGTGGTGGGGGGCTCAGGGCATGTGTGCGTGTCACCAGCCTTACGCCTCAATGCTGGCATGGCACCGAGCCACCCGTCATGAGGGAACCAAAACGCTGTGGCTGGGAGGATTTTGCAGGCTCTTTCATTAACCTTGGCCCAGATACAGTTTGGTTTAATAATCCCTACACGGATTGCCCAGATCAGGGCAGCATTTGGCTTGTCTCTGAGATGAGAGGGGGAGGGAATAATGTGGAGTATTTTTTCAGATAATTTCGCCAGCTCTGTGACCCTGCTGATGGATTTGGCCGAGGAAGAGGGGCAGCAGCCTTTGCCCTCTGCCAGCCTCCGCTCACGTTCCTCCTGTCCCAGAGGGGCTGCTGTGCCTGCTTTGCTCACCAGCCTGCCCTGCTGCGGATCAGCCCAACACATCTTTGATTTCTGAGGTCAGTGTTTACTTTTTAAGCAGCTCAACGCAAATACAAAATGAACAGCTTCCTTGGGCTGCTTTAACTGTTTCATTATTCCTGCTGAGGAACTGAGGATGAATTAGCCACGCAGCTGTGGCTGTTTGCACCGGATGAGGCTTTGGTCTTTCTGCTTAATCCTGGGTTTGGTTATTGAGCCCTCACTAATAACTGCTTTCCGCTGGGCTCACGTGTCACCTGCAGCGTCTCTCTGTTCCCCTGGGTGCCTATTGGTGCGTTGCACACCGGGTAAACAGCCCTGATTTGGGGCAGCAGTTTTCCCTTGGGGTCTGGAGGGGATCTCTGCAGCTCTCTGGGCACCTTCTGCACCCTCTTCCCTCCAGGGGATGCAGGGCTTTTCTGGAAAGGTATTTGCCCCTCGCCGCCAGTAACGTACCCCTCGCCAGCCCTTCCCCAGGCAGAGGCACAGCAAATACACCCTCTGGTCCTTCTCCATCGGCCAAACCCTCCTGCCCCCTCGCTGGGAGAGCCTTGGCCCCGTGGTGACAGGCAGCCAAGGAGTGGCAGGAGGCCAGCAAGACGTCATCTCTGTGCTGGGAGCACACACTGTTCCCTTCTGCAAATGACTTGGGAGGAAGGAATTTAACTCAGAATTTCCTCCTTAAGAGCTCCAGCCCTTGTTCTGGGCAGAGTCTTCTGGGAGAGGGATTTTGTCCAGCTGGGATGCAGGGAGAGGACAGAGGATGGCTGGGGGGGTCAGGATGCCACCAGGGGAGGGTGCTGGGCCAGCTCAGATCCTCCTAGTTCCTCTTTTCTGCTAATAGCTCCTGCACAGGTTTCTGTAGCCCTTGCTACCAGGGAGGCTGAGAGATGGAGAGGTGTGGAGGAGAAAGATTAAAACTGCCGTGGCTCAGGCAGCCCCTGTGGGACCCCGGAGGTGCTGGTACACACAGTGACAGTGTCAGATGCCTGAGGAGGCATGCAAAGCATTTGCAGCCTCACAGGCATGCCGAGAGCTCGCTGTGGAGGTCCCCTGCCTCTCCTTGCCACCCTAGGGCCGCATTGCTTGCCTGTGGCTAGCAGCCCACAGTTCCCTGCCCAGGGGCTGCTGGGACGCCCGTGTCTGATTCACAGTATCTTTGCAAAGAGGTGCAAGACGAGTCTTCCTTTCTGCCACGTGCCATCTCATGGCCTGAGCCACCCTTCCACGTGGCCAGCCAGCACGTGAGTCGCTCTTGCCCAAAAGCAAGAGCCCGTTGCCAGGCTGGAAATCATGACCTCCCTGCAGGAGCAGCTCTCTCTGTTACTTGCTCCAGAGCCGTGATGTTCTGCTTTTGCTTACTGATGTTTCAGCTCCACAGTGGTCTGGGTACTGGGAACAGCCAGCATAATTAGCCCTTTTGGTGCCACTTGCTTGTCATGGATATTGAAGCCCTTTGCGGATTTCTCTGTAAGAAGTAGGTCAGCATAAACTCTCTCACTGGAAGGAGGAGAAGCACAGAGGATTAATTAACTTGCTCGGTATTGCACAGCCAGGCAATGGCAGTGCTGCCAGAAAGCATCCCCCAGTCCCAGGGGAAGCGGGGGCTCTCGTGGCAGACCCTTCCTCTTCCCTGTTGGGCACCAGCACAATTGAGATGCTCCTTATTTGCTCTCCCAAAGCAGGCTCCATCCAGCAGCTCCTGAGTGCAGCCTGGTCGTTTGCTGGCCGAGTGATAAACTCCCCATCCTGCCAGCCCTGCGACTGGCGGTCCCTGATGCCCGGGTGTTTGTAGCTGGTGCCTGTTTCAAAGCAGCAGAAGCTGGTAGTGATGTAACCTGGCACTAAAAATAACCTGAGGAAGAGCTGCTGAAGCAGCAGGAGAAACTGCGGGGAAGGCATAAATGGCAGGGCTGAATTCACAAAAATCACATTCCTGATTGATGCTGATTCAGTCTGTCCTCTTGGCATTGCCTGAAGTGCTAGTGCTCCAGGGGCAATGGGCCAGAAGTGCTTGCTGCTACCGGCTCCCTGGGCCCTGGAGACCTGATGGAGCATGTTCATCCCAACTGGGAGAGAGCACCGCTCATCCCCATCTGTCCTGACTCTCATGTGGGTCTTCTGGTTTTTCTTTTTGGTGGGCAAAACTCTAGCCCAGTGGTGGGCAGGAGAAAGAGCCTGCAGCAAGGGGCAGGAGGATGCAGGTCCCAGACATGGACACACACATTACAGCTTTTTTTCGGCAGAGGACAGGTCTGCTTTTTAGTGGAGCAATCTGCTTGGAAATCATAGAATCACACGTTGGGTTGTAATGGACCTTTAAAGGTCATCTAGTCCAACCTCCTTTGCAACTAGCAGGGACATCTTTAATTAGCTCAGGTTGCTCAGAGCCTCATCCAACCTGACCTTGAATGTTGCCAGGGTTGGTGCATCTGCCACTTCTCTGGGCGACCTGGGCCTGTGTTTCACCACCCTTATTGCAAAAAATTTCTTCCTGTTATCTCATCTAAATCCTCATTCAGTTTAAAGCCATTACCCCTTGTCCTATTGCAACAGGCTCAGCTAAAAAGTCTGTCCCTGTCTTCCTGTAGGCCCCCTTTAAGTACTGAAAGGCCACAGAAAGATGTCCCCAGAGCCTTCTCTTCTCCTGGCTGAACAACCTCGGCTCTTTCAGCCTGTCCTCAAGGAGAGGTGCTTCATCCCTCTGGTCACTTTTGTGGCCCTCCTCTGGACGTGCTCCAACAGGTCCGTGTCTTTCCTGTGCTGAGGACCCCAGAGCTGGATGCAGTGCTTCAGGTGGGGTCTCACCAGAGCAGAGTGAAGGTGCAGAATTACCTCCCTCAACCTGCTGTCTGTGCTTCTCCTGATGTACCCCAGGATAGAGCTGGCTTTCCAGGCTGTGATCGCACATTGTGGGCTTGTGTCCAGCTTTTCATCCACCAGTGTCCACAAGTCCTTCTCGGCAGGGCTACTCTCAATCCCATTTTAAAGGGGAAGTGCATTGTGAAATAACTACGAAACCTGCAGTAGCTGAGCCCGTTCCTCCGTGGCACCCATCGCACAGGGCTTCCTTGCACAGCCTTGACCCCCTTGCAGCTCCTGCCAGCCTGTCCCACAGCACCGTGGGCTCTGCCATGAGCACTGTCATCTCCTCAGTGGGGACAACTCCATTGAAGGGAAGTATTTTGCTCCTCTCTGAATATAGAAGATTTATTCTGAGGTGAGCTGGACCTTCTCATTTAAGAGAACCTGGTAGAGTTTTTCCCTTTGAGGTGGGGTGGAAAGGTCCATCTGCAAAGCTAGAAGATACACGGGGGTACGTTCTGATTTCTACAGCATCATCTCCTCCCTGATGGCTGAAGTAAAGGCCAGACTAGTAGGGGACTGCTGAGAAGAAAGCTAACAGGAGGAGCAGGCAAAGGGAAGGAACAGGAGAAAAACACATCCAAGCTTCTCCACGGGAGATTAAATGAGAGAACAACAGGGGGCTGCCTCCAGGGACAGACCGCAGGGTGTAAGGCAAAGGGAGAGAAGCTTTGGTTCCTGCCCTGGGGGGGGTTAGTGCCGGAACATCTGCAGCATGATCTGTGGTTATTGTGTCGCTGCAGGCTCGGTGGGCAGGGAACGGAGCTGTTACAAGCCGGAGCCACGCTTGACTTCAGCGAGGAAGCAGGTATCACAGAGAGCCCATCTGTGGTGAGATGGATGGTGGTGAGCGAGGCGTCACAAGCCCTTTCCTTCCTGCACAAAAGGCGCCTTGTGATGTGTGAAGTACAGACAGTCCCCTCCCAATCGCTATTTGTGCCACAATTTATTTCTCTCGTTTGAGTTACTGGTGCAAAATCTTGCAAGCGTTAAATTTGTTGAACGGGGATGAGAAGTTTTCTGTAACTGGTTCTTCATCCGGGGTGACTCAATAAGGGATGTCTGCAGCTGCCGAGCCAAAGCTGACCTTCTCTTGCCTGCAAATGCCTCCCAAAGGCTCTGCTGGGACCAGCCCCGATCCCACAGAAATGCAGCAGGAGCAGGATTTGGGTTGTGTATCTGGGCAAAACCAGGCTGTGCAAAGCAGCCGCAGAAGCGAAAATGGAAATCGAAGGCTGGGGGTGGCAGGTTTAAAGCAGCTGAAGGACAAGCTGACTTTTTTTGACTGATATTTATATCTGAACTGGCCTTTCCCTGCCCTAAATAGTCTGCTGTGCTGAGCTGAGCAGTACCAGTGACATTCTGGCAGTGCCAGGCGGTAGGTGTGGCGGGGTGTGCGACCATGGGCCACCAGCCAAACCCTGGTATCACTTGGCTTGGGAAGTTCCCAAAATGTTCCCTGGGGGAGTTTCAGCTCTGAGTCGTGCTCCTCTTTGCAGGCAGGGCCATTGGGGCTATTTTGCTGAAGGCAAAGCCATGGAATTGTGACCATACAGAGGGTGAGCACACAAGCTGCTTCATGGCGAGGTCTGGGTGCACCAACAAAGACCAAGAGTCTCTGGGCGAAGCCTGGAGTGGAAAGCACCATCCCAGACATGGGAGTCTGGCCCGAAGCACCACTATGATAAACACAATTATTCCACAAATAATAATAACACAAATAGAGATAATTATTGCGGCCTGCTGGAATGGCCCTTGTGCTGCTGCCCGGCCCTGTGGGGTGGGGGAAGGAGCTGGGGGATTTTTTCACCAAGGAGCTGAGGGAAGCTCAGAAAGGAAGAACCAGACAGTGAAACTGCAGAAGGGCAGGCGATGGGGGACAGAAACTGCTGTCTCTTTTCGGCTGCAGCTGAGACGGTCGCCCACAGAGCACAGCAGCACTGACACAGGAGGCAGGAACAAAGGGTTGACCCAAAACAGAGGATCTGGGTTTTCACTCTGGCTGCAGAGTCTCCAGCAGGGCCCCAAATGCACACCCCACCAGACTGACAGATTCCCAGGGTACTCTCCGAGAAGACCTAGAAGACCACGTGTGGGTGATGCCACCATGCCAGAGGTGCCATGGCTGTGTACCACCAGTGTTATCAGCACATGGGTGTCCTGCCTGTGCATTTAAAGGCTCTGCCTTGCTCCTGCAGGAATGGAAAAAACCCTCTGGCCTCTCCTAACCTTTGGGCTATCTATGTATTGTTCCCTTCGCGTGTTTTTTGGCAAGTGATTGTTTTATCCTACAATAACACATGAATTCTGCTGCGGCAGGCATTCACTAGGTAAGAGAGAGTCCTGCTGGAGAGTTACAGCCGCAGCAGTACGAGTCTTATGAGGGAGCTGGGGTTCTTCAGCCTGGAGAAAAGGAGGCTGAGGGGAGACCTTATTGCTCTCTACAACTACCTGAAAGAATGTTGTAGAAAGGTGGGGGTCAGTCTCTTCTCCCAAGTCACAGGTGACAGGACTAAAGGAAATGGCCTCAAGTTGCACCAGGGGAGGTTCAGGTTGGATATTAGGAAGAATTTTTAGACTGAAAGGGTTATCAAGCATTGGAATGGGCTGCTCAGGGAAGTGGTTGAGGTACCATCCCCGGAGGTGTTCAAAAGACGGGTTGACATGGTACTGGGGGATATGGTTTAGTGATGTTTTTTTTTGTCAGAGTTAGGTTAATGGTTGGATTAGATGATCTAGATGATCATCCAACCCAGATGATTTGATGATTCTATGACTGATGAAGAAGGAAGAGCGAGGGGACACAGCATTTTGTTATGGGGAGCCCAAGCCAGATCTCCGTTAGTAGCCCACAGACACCATCTCCAGGGCTCAGTATGGCTGAGAGGGCAAGGCAGGCTGTCTGGGGCTGGGGACCTCACCCAGAGTGGGTCTAGCGAGAGTCTTTGCTCTCTGAAGAGGCTAAAGACCTCCCCAGGACAGGCCAGGGAGTGGTTTGCACGTTGGTGGTTGCTGGCTCAGAGGCAGCTCTTTGTTGCTGCCATCTTTTCTGATTGCCCTCCTGCCTCTTCCCCGGGCAGCAGAGCAGGCTGTGGCAGGACATGGGCACACGCAGTCGGTCCAGGGCTGCTGCAGGAACCCAGCAAGTGCCGGTGGGCTGGGCTGTGGCGTTCCTGGCAGGTGAGCTGTTCCTCACCGGGCACTGCTGCCATCCCCGTGTTCTGCACAGCGTGGATCACGTGTGCTCCCTGCTCCCCTGAAGCAGAGCCAACAAAACAGACCTTAAACCATAAGTTACAGATGGTTTTGCTTGTGGTTCCTGGGTCTGGTCAAATTAGTTAAAAGGAACTTGGGGTGGAGAAAAAACCTTTCCATTAATCACAGTCTTTTGCAGGAAAGCACAGATCCTTCACCTGTGATCCCTCGCGCCCTGGCTCGTCGAGCAGCAGCTGTCAGCTCTCCCTCTCTGCAGCTCTTGAGAAATCCCAGAGCTGAGCTCCCATCCCAGTAAACAAAGTCCAGTTGTGTTTTTCTCCTGTGACTCATCCATCAATTCATAATTGCTCAGGAGTAATAGAAAGTGCCTGGCAAGGGACAGGGCTGCCCGGCGGGCAGCTGAACTGCAGGGGCTCGGGCAGCTGGCTTTGCTGCTGCTCCACACAAAAAAACCCCATCGTTATCCTTCTTCTTCCAGCTCCATTCTCATAATTATTATTTTTGACCCTGAGAGGACTGAGGATAAAGCATGGAATCCATTTCCGTGCAAGACATCCTTAAAGCATGACATTTCCCTGCTACTTCATTAAATTAAGTGCTGTCCTCTTTTAGTGTCCTGGCTTTTTGAGTCCTGAATCAGACACATCATCTGATGAAATGTTTTGCAAGTAAATAATAACTAGAACCATGTGCATTAAATTGAACTACCACAGGCATGGTAAAAATGGCATGGACCATGCTGTGCAGACAGAACATGGGATTAAGATTGTGGGTGAGGACTATACAGTTAGAAAAATGTATTTGGTTGGAACTGGGCTGATTTGTTGAAGAGTGGCTGAATTTTGGGGGGGGTCTTGATTCTCAGTTTTCATGTAAATGAAATTTAGCAACCCTCCTCACAGCAAGAATAATATTGAACTAGGGAACTTCATAACAGTCCTCTGCTCCCAGTAAAAGGAATAATTTCTACATCATTAGCAGGAGAGGCAAGAAAATGAATATGCGTTAACTTTACGCTCGAAGGTATTTCCTTTGGATCATGGAGTTGACACAGCCCAAGAGGGAGAAGGTTGCTCTGCAGCTTCCTATATTGTAGCTGTTCTGTAAATAACGGGAAGTGCTTGTTCCTTTAAACTGTCGGTTTGGCACTTTTCATCAGCTCTTTAAAAATGTATGTGTATATATATATGCATACAAGGGAGTGGAAGGTGTTCGTGGAAGTGGAATGTTTATTGCCTTGTTTATTTAGTGAATGATTTTGGCAGTGGGAGAAACAGGCACCTTTCTGACTGCTTGCGTGAGCAGATCCTCACCAACTTAAGCACTGCATCTCCTTTGTCTTGGCAAGGAGGAGGAGGAGGAGGGCTGAGGAGCATTGCTATTGCAGTGACTCCTAGCTAAGAGCTAAGCATCTTATACTCAACAGCCTGACGCCTCAGGGTGAAATGTTCTCAGGGTGAAATGTGGTGTGGGGTCACCTGGAGTGCCAGGCAGCCAAAGAATCAGCCTTGCTCACGTGTCTGGGGACACAGCTACCTGGAGGTTCATCCTGTAGCCAGTGGGATGGGGGGCTGGAAGTTTAGGAAGTGACCATGAGCCGTGTGCGGGCAAAGGCAGTGGGAGAATGAAAGGCTTGCCAAGCTGAGCTCGATATTGATGTCTTATTGCAGGCATGAACTGTATCAGGGAAGCTGATCGCGGGGGAGGCAGGAGATGGCTGAGTGACTCGCATAGCCTGGAATTGCTCCCCCGCTAATTAAGAGGAACGGAAAGAAGCACAGCAAGGAGCAAGGCATGAGGAAACCTAATGCTGCTGTGAGCATGTGGGAATATTCACAGCCTCTGGAGGGATGGCACAGCCAGCCACTGGGGAGAGGTCCCATGGGGTGGCACCTCAGCTCCCCTCTCCCTGAGGCTGGGAAAATAAATCAGATGTCAGCTCTGGACCAGCTCTGGGCATGCAAATGAAGATTAAAACTAGTAGTACGTGTCAATAACCTCCAGCCATAACTGCCAGTCTCTTGAGTAAATTACAGACCTGCTGTCATGACCAGCTTCAGCCCAAAGAGGCATGGATTTAAAACAAAATCTTTAAATAACCAAGGAGTCACCAGTTTTAAATGGTGGCAGACACATACAAAAACAGATTTTGAAATGAAGATAATCATGATGGCGCCAGACAGATAAATGAGAAGACTCTCAATAGGCAGCCCTGCTTGGCTTCAATTGTCACCCTGATGGACACGAGAGGCATATTTTAAGCAGTGAGAACCAAGGGGTATAATTGTGTCTTACACAAGACTGTATGTGTGCTTGTACTTTAGAACAAGGAGAAATCAGAGAGCTCTCCCCTCTCTAAATCTCTTCGGTGAACCGACACTCACCTCTCCAACCCAAGGAGCCCTTCCTGAGCCAGGCCAGCCCTGTGCCCTGGCAGGAGGGCGGTTTGGGCGCGATGCTCTGTGCAGCCCTGCTTCAGCAGCCCATGGCCAGAATGGCCGGGTCCCTTCTGGAAACAAAGGATGCCTTTTGCTGGGTGTGTTGTGCAGCAGAATTGTGGTGGGTTGTGTGGCTTTTAGCTCTCTGACCTTTATTTAAATGAAATGCGGAGTAATTTGTATCTAAGTGGAGTTGTTCTGTGTCATTAGCGTGATTAAATAGATGGCAGAGCGTTACTAAGTTCATTGTCAGAGAGACTGTTGCTTAGTAATTTAAACTGCAATAATCCCATTATTCAGTCTTTTTTCCTTACAACGATGGTGGCTTTCGTGCAAACCCTGACGACTGCGATGGCATTTAGAACTTGAGCCCACAGGCTCTCCGGGGTCATTCAGGGTAAAGCTGAGTAGTGGGAGCCTCCGGGATGTTCAGCTGCATAGGCCTGGATGAGATTTTTGGCATTTCCAGAAACACAGTGCCCATGGGTGAGCTCAGGCATAGGGGCCCTATGAGCCTCCTCTGCTCCAAGGACTCGACAGATGCTCTTCCTCTGCCTCACCTCTTGCGCAGGAAGAGAGACAAAACCCTTTCCAAGCAGGCACAGAGGCAAAGTTAACAAGAGCCCTATCTACAGCCGCTGAGGGCCTGTGAGTCCCGGAGGCCTATCTCCAAAGATTGCTAAGGGTGCAGGAAGAGGAAACCCAACCCACAGGCCGGCACCAGGCCGAGGGTGCCTGGGTGGGAACTTGAAACTTGGGGACAAGGCTATGGCCTCTCAAAAACAGAGGCCATGCCCCCTCACAAAGCCGGGGACCACGGAGGTGCTGCTTCTCCCCGCGGTCCCGCTTCCCAGCCCGAACTCTAGGACTCTGGCCGGCCATCCCCACGTAGTCACGGCTTCCGCGACAGGGATGCGGAGAGTCCCTGAGGGACCCAACGCTGCCCGCCGCCCGCCCCGGCTCCCCTAGCAACAGCGGCGCTGGCGGTTGCCCAATCAGCGCGGGGCGCTGCGGGCTGAGCCAATGGGGATGCGCGCGAGAGGGCGGGGCGTGCTGGGGTGGGGGGAGGGCCGGCCCCGCGCTGCGCCGCCATTTTGACGTCTGAGGAACAAAAGAGCCGAAGCCGCTGCCGCTGCCGGCTTGACATCAGGTAACGGGCGCGTCCCGCCGCTTTTCCGGGACCCTTGCTCGGCGCCGCGGGTTCTCGGCAAACCCGTTGCGGTCCGTCCCCCTCCTCCGCCCCACCTACTGGGTCGCTGGGCTTTGAGAGGGTGGCCGGGATCTCTGCCCCTCCAGGCCCCAGCCCCGCCTGCCGCGGGACGTCGGTGCCTGGCCTGATGGAGGCGGGGGATAGGCGGCTGCTCGGCTTCCTGCTGGGGATGCTCGGCGGTGGCAGGGGTAGGGGCATTGCCTGGGCTCAGTGGGAATGGAGGGTGGCGGCGGCTTGGCATCGTCCGCGGGGGATGCGGCTTTGGTCCGGAAGAGGGGGCCAGGGGGGGAGCGGACACGACGACAGGCTTCAAGGGGCATCCCTGTTGGCACACCACATCGCGCCCCCGGCCCGAACCGGCCCTCCCCCGCGGGGCTGTCCTGGGCATTGGGGGGGCTGTGTGTGTTACCGGGGCCGGAGGCGTTGGGCAGCGCCGGCCCCGGGTCGCAGGTATGCGGGCTTCGGTGGTTGGGTGACCCTGGAGCTGGCTGTCACTCCTTGCTGTTACTCAGCAGTTCCCATCTGTGTGAATCATGAGAGGATGGTTTTCCGTTTTACCTGGGTGATGGATGTGCTGCGGGTTTGGCGGCCGTTTTGTACGCTCGGTAAATATTGCAGTATGAAAAAAAAAAAGGGAGGTTTGGAATGTGTTGCATAATTGGACATGCTGCTCACGAATACCCTTTTTCTGTGTAAAAAGGATGTGCTCGGTGATGTCTTAAGCTGGTTTGAGCATCACAGATTTATAATACCTTGTTAATGTGACTTGGTGATCTCAGGATCTTAAAGAAAACACAGTTGAGGCTTTCGAAACCGGCATTCAGCTTAAGAAAATAAACGTTATCATTGTTGATAGAATAACAGCTTGTCGGTAGTTACACCCAGATATGTCCTTGGCCTTAATTCCACCATGAAATGTATGTGTGTTTAACATTGATATATTTCCTGATATGTGCTGGAATTTAATTGTCCTCTACTTCTAGGCTGGTTTTTTTTTTTTGACATAGTGCCTTCCATGTCCCATGTATTCAGGTGTTTCAGAAATGCATCCAGTGTCCATGTGCTTTTTTTAGACTCATGAATATCTGAAAATCATGAATATTCTATGTCAAATATTGTAATCAGAATTTTGCTTTAATACTTAGTTTCAAAACATAAAGCTAATGTGGATTTGTTTTTACATTTTTGGTCAGGTAGTGTGTTAGTGGTTATTACTCAACATGTATCAGTGAAGTAACAGTAGAACAGTTCAAATTTGGCACTTGAGAATAACAAGATCAGTTATTTTGGCTTTTAAATGTTTAAGAATTGGCATCTTTGTCCATAACTTTGCTTATGTAAGATAAAATCACTTTGTCAAATTTGAAATTGTCTTTAAGTTGAAATAAATTTGCATATTTTCAGTACTTAGAGTAATATTAAAGGGTAGACACTGGGTTTATATGCACGTGCACCCACACACAAATATGTGTATTTTTAAAATGGGCTGATTGATTTGTTTACATTTGGCCTGTTTAACATCTTCCAGCTTGTTACAATTTTTTCTTGATTAAAGTATGTTATTAAATTATGAAGAATCCAGTGATTTATCTGCTGAAATTCAGCAAATATTCTTCAAAAAGGCATAACTTCAAGTACTTGGAAGTTTCTCCTGGCTAAAAGTCATGGGAAAGATTTCAGGGAAGGATTTTTATCATATATATTTGTTTGTAAACATTTCAGACCTTAAACTTGGTCAGGTAGCCCATCATAAATTTATACTGAAAACCATTTTCCTACCTTTTCTGTCTTTGGTGTTTATACCTTTCTGAAGTAATAATCCATTATCTTGTCTGTGGTACTTTGGTTGTACAAGTAATGTAAGCTTTATGTTGCTGTTTCTTCTTGAGGAAAGGTAGATGGGAGCCATCATACCACCACACATCAGTGGTGTGGTAACTTGGAAAGGAGCTGGAAAAACGGGACAGTGGTCAGTCCTATGAATGCTGGGCTTTGCGCCCTCAAAAATTCATTCCCTATGAATGCTTGCAAGGAAGACTTCAGATTTGTCAGGCATGCAGCTTTGGAAAAAAAGAGGATGAGAAAAAATGTTAAAGAAAGAAACTCTTCACTGGTAGTCAGTGGATGGGCTTCCAGCCAGGTCAGAATTGTTCTGTGATCAGTTGTGGAGTGCGAGAGGGTATTTTGGGGATGTTTTTTTTTTCCTTTAAAGGATAGGGGAAGGGTGTAAATGTTGAGGCACTGAGGGTGTTTGTCTGTCAGCTATGGTGCTAGGGAGGCAAATGACTGCCCTTTTGGTTTAGGAATAGGTGGAGGCAGGGAAGTGTATACTGTTAGGTTGATGGTGGGAGACCTACTTCACTAGCAACATAAATTCCACAAGGGTATTGTATCTAACGGGATGAATTAAACAGAAATCACTCTTCAAACTCTAATTCTTTACTGTCTGGATACTTTCAGTGAATTGAATTAGATAAGGTCCCGGGAAATTCTGAGTAACTGGTAGTAAATGTTGGCTACTTTTAATGATTTTCAGCTGATGGTGTTTGGAAATGGGAGATAGCTGATGTGTTTCTCTGGGAGGGCAGTAAAGCTGCTCCCACAGCTGAGTTGGTGCCCACCGGAGGTCTGTTGCAGTTCCAGATCCAGAATAGGCAACACAAGTGTGTCCTCAGTAATGCTTCTGATGCTGTCCTGCTGGGGAGTGTGCAGGAAGGGCTTGGGGCAAAGGCAGGGTTTCGAAGTGAAGCATGATTTGATGTGGTTTTTAATGTTAAGCTGAGGGGTAGCTTCTTCCTTTTTGATGTAATTCATTGGTTTCCTTAATATTTATGCACCAATGCATAAACACAGAACTTGTTTAATGGGTAGGAACATCTTCCAAAAGTTCAGATACTGCATCAAAAGATTGAAAGGGCAGAAATTTAGTTGCGAGTAAAATTTTTGACTTGAATGCGCTCTACTAATCTAGCTGTACCTAACAGTGTGGAGGCAAGAGCCAAATACAGTGGAGTTTAAGCTTTATTAGTTGACATTTTGCGTTCATAATAATTCTCGTGTATCTAGGGAGCACGGGCTAGGACCGTTATCTGAAAGCTATCAGGTTTTTACACTGGTGTGTGGAAAAACCTTGCTGTGTCTCATTCGGCTCATCCACTTCTCAGTTGTTGAATTTGCTGATGCTTAGCTCGTCCCTGTTGGCAAGAAGCTGCAGTTGGTCTCCAGGCAACGCAGGTCCAGCTGAGCATCTCTGTGCCTTGCTTGAAGAGATGAAAATTTTCCATTGCGGGGAGAGGATTTTTCCTCTCGCTAATTCTTCTACCTGGCTTTCTGTCTTGCCCAAGGTTATTCATTCTTTGAAACAATGTAGGAATAATTTTCAAATATTAAGAGGCTACATCTTGGAGTTTTAAGGTCTAACTGCAGATGTACATTTCTATAGATTTTGTTAGAAATATCTCATTGGAATGTTATTTTTGGGCCTTTCATAATATCTATTTTGTTTCAAAATAATAATTCTCTCCTTTTGCGAAAAGCTGAATGACACAATATCATGTGCTGTAAGTAGCTAGAAATTTCTCCTACTGCAAAGTCTGAAATACTTGAAAACATAACGGAAGCAAAATTGTTCAAACGAAGGTGTAACGTTGCATATGTTTAATTGGGTATTTAGGACCTTGGAATCGTCACTGAAATCTTTTGCAAATTCTTGACATGTGTAGTGCTAAGCCTTTGAAATCCTGAGCGTGTCTCAGAAAGATGAGCTGTGTTAGAATAAGGTAGTGAGAATCTTTGTAATAGGTACAGAAAGTGCTCTTTCGCTGTACTGGTTATCAGATAATTAACCTGTACTCTCTGATGACCCCGTGTCTGGATTGCTGGTGCATATAGAGGATTGTCTATTGCACTAACTGGGCACAGATAGTTCCCAATTTTTCATTGTTTTACTGTAAAAAGAAAGGCATAGAATGGTTTTGACCAGTGAGAGTCTTGCTTTATGAAGACAAATGCTGTGTGTGTGCCATGATGAATGGTTGGGCAAGAGATAGCACAGGTGGTGTAGAGATGTGTACGTGCTCCTCAGCCTGATCATAGCCCAGGCAGAACTTCACACAGTACCTTTCAGCTGTACTGCCTTGCTTGATCCCTGTCTTCTGTCCTACTGTGGTGATGTCAAAAAAATTGGAAGGAACTGAAAAGACATTTAGATGAATTGCTGAACTGGTTAATGATGCCCCAGGTTGTTGAGATTTACAGTGAACAAGCTCAAGGACGGAAAAGACAATTATGTAGGCTACTTTTCCTTAGAAAATCACATTTAAAAGAAGTAGGGGTTTGGGGGTTTTATGCCAGAATCTGTATTAGAATGAGCACAGCAAAAATGTTGATTTGATTTTCTTGAGACACAGAGGCCTTTGAGCATACCCAAATAGCTGTGCCATACTGTGATGCTGAAATTTTCTACAGTGCCTGAAACCTTGTTAGGAATTGTGTTTACTGGCTAATTTCATGCTTATTGAAGATGACCTCTTTCTTTTAATATTTGCTCTTTTCCTTTTTCGTATCTTTTTCCAGAAGTACAGCTATTTATCTGCCTTGTGTTTTGGGTATGTGCGGCCAATGTGGTTGGTTTGTTTAATTTTGTTTTGCTTTTCTTATGGTGATATCAATTAGATTAATCTGTTTCCTTCTTAGTAGGAATGAGAAGTGAAACTGCTGACCGGATAGGCATCATCTTGATGTCACTGAGGTGTTGGCTCTTTCAGAAGATTGGTTCAGTTTTAACTGGAGATCTGAGGTTAAATCGATGGGTAGATGCGTTTGTACTGATATAACTAGCATCATAACCAGGAATCTGTTCAAGCTGATTTAGGACAAAATTTGGATCTGTCTTAATAGAACTGGTCAATTTTCTGAAGCGATGTCTGTGAATATTCAAGCTGAGGGAGGGGAGTAGCACTAGATGAGGCAGGAACAAAATAGTTTGGAGAATCATTTCAGAATTCATGGAAATTAGCCTTTCAAGGATGAGGGATAAAGTAAGTAAATGCTGATTCGGCTCCAGTGAGTTGTATGGTGAGAGGACTGCCTTCTACTTGTTCTGTTGAGACAAAACCTTTTTGCGTATTTAACTGTTAATTATGAATTGTAACTTCTTGTTTTAAAGTACAAAGAATGATTGAACATCACTATGCACAGTTTGCTTCCAAAAAATAAAAAGGTCTTTCATAAGCTTGACTTGTTAGAATTATTTTTTTTCCATCAATATGCTGTTTTTAGAAATAAAGAATTGGAACATAAGCACAGTGTGGATGGTGCAGCTGTATTGCAAGTTTTTGAGGATAAAATGTTTTCTGGCAATGGTTGATCCTGTCTAAGGCTTCCTTTTTTGGTTAGTGGTCGCTTGTCTTTGAAGGCAGTTGTGCAAATCACACTTGCTTGTGCTTTAGAGTCACTGGCTGGTATAGAAATTGCCTGTAAAGCAACAGACGTGTTTAAGGGAGTAAGACTTAATGCAGTTGTGTCCTATTACCTGGGCTAATTAAACTAGCTCGCTCTTTTGCATAATTGTATGTCAGCCTATGGGGAGATGAGAGAAATATATCCAAGCTCATGCGAAAGCTTCCTTTTATAGATTACTGAAATTGATAATATTTTTTTCAAGTGGTTTTGTACTGCTGTTTGAGAATGTAAACTCTATGAGATTAAAATGGATTAGTTCTTTGACAGTGATTATTATGGTGAGCCTGTAATTGGCCCCAGATGGTGTACTATTAGATCACTGAAAGATGAAACATGAAGTACGTAAATAATTTTTAAAAAAGACATTTTCTGAAGCACTGTGCAGGTGTGCTTGTACAAAAGGTCCTTGTCACTTTTACTAGGGAGAAACGGAATGAGTTACATTTACCAGGGGAAACTTCAAGACTTTCCTCTTAGTTTTGTGGTGCCACATCAGATTCTGTCTTTTAAGACTCTTTTCCTGTCCTTACTTGCTCATGGCCAATCTGCTGTAGTTCATCAAAAAGCACAGTGAAATTATTCTTTTGGATTTTGGGGTTATGGACTCTTATAATTAAGTCATCCTGGCAGGAGCTATATGTTAAAGGTCTTTAGGACCCTGTGTATTTTCATAATTTTAGGGGAAGAGCATGTAGAGGTCACTGAATCATATAAAATCTTCCCTTTAAGGTGCAAGTCTGGGTTGCGTTGTCTGATTTGAGATTTGTTTTCAGTAGTTTGAAATATTTCGAAACATAAATACAATTTTAAAAGCTATGTTAAATGTGTCTCATGAACTTGAACTGTTCTGGAGCAAAACCTCAATCTATCATGATCATCAGAAGAAAGCTCTTGGAACCTACACTTGAAGAATTAGAGTTAAAAATGTGGATGGGCGTTTCAAATCTGGTGACTATCTCCTCAGTTTCTTTTCAACCACTTTCTACAAGAAGAGACTAAATTTCTTCCTTTGAAATATGTTGATGCTATAAATTAATATGCACATAAATGGGATACGTGAAATACATAAAGTGTGCATTTTGGCCACTGCTTTCCCCATAATAGTTTATTTATAGAAGATCTTTGCTTTGTGCTCCTTTGGAAATTTCTGCTCAAGGAGTTAATCTGGACTGTAGGATTTGGGCATCTAAGCTTAACAACCTTGTCCTATGGGACAAGTCCTTATGGTTTAAGAAATGTTAGGGATCAAGATTTCTGAAGAGAATACAGGCAGAGAAGATCTTTGTGTATTTAAGTGAATATGACCTCTGAACAGGACTTGAAAGTTGTCCTTTTGAGCAACTTCTCATATATGGCAAATTGGTCACAAGTCAAGGGCCAGTCACAAATATACTGTGCTCTTTTGAGTGGCTAGAAATACAGTTCCCAGACTGCTAAAATCATGGATTTATTTTAATCTTAATGCTGGAATTTCTGGGAGTTTGGTGTCTCGAATAACACTTTCATGTGTATAATCCACATAATTTAGCTCTTGCTGTCATATTTTCGGAAGATTAAAGTCTGAATGCTATTTTGGCTTATCCATGACTAAGGACAGTATTGTGGGTTATTTTATAGCAACTGGTGTTTTTAGCTGCTGCTGCCAGAATACTCTTTTAAGATGGATTGGTTTCTAAATAGGAAGTAGCTTAGTTTTGATGGTTCAGGTTTCTTACTTTCCATGGTATTTTTACTTGTAAAAAAAGGTTAGTTCTTAAATTACGCAATCCCTGGAAAAACTACATGGGTCAGAATTGCATGCTCATTTCTGGCTGAATATGCTTAGTAACCTGTAACTTGGTTTTATTTTAATTCTAGGGAATTAAAATAGTTTTACTTGAGAGAGAAAACTGGCATTTCTCTAGAACTTTGTGTCTGTAATTGTTAAGATTACAGATTACAAAAGGTGTAGGGAAAGCTGAAAGCTGTTGCTTTTGGGGATCTTGAAATACTAGTTGTAGTGAGCACATAACCTTCTCCCTGTGGTTTAAGAAATTGCAGCTGAGGTGCTGCTGTGCACGTTTGTGTTAAGAAAAAGCTTGAAGCTTTTGGAGACCACCTTGGTTGCAGGCTTGCTTTCCCAGGCAAAAGGACTGGGGAACTGGGCTTTGCCGAGTAATGTAGAGCTGGTTTAAGGAAGATGGGGATAATGTTTGTGCATAAAGAACAGCAATAGAATATTATGTAACTTCAGAGTTTTTTGTTTGTAGTTTGCTCCCTTAATATGTTGTTCTTACTATTCCATAGTTCTTAGGTTTGTCTGTGAAAGTTGTATTCTGAAGCCACCTCGCTGCAAGGGGTGGCTATGCAGCTGTGGTGTTAAATTTACAGCTGTAAATGCATGTCTTAACCTGTGTGGTGATGGTTATTTCTTATAGTAATGACTGCTGTGTTTGGGTTATGTTTAGAGGAAGACAAAACAGAGCTCCCTCCCATCTTTAGAGAGTAAAAAGAGATAGCATGAACATGTTGCTAATTAAAAACGATTTGTGTTGTGCTGTAAAAGTGTCTTTCTATGCATTTTCCAGTGTCTCAGTGCATCGTCTTTCATTTCTATATTATAGATAAATTTTTTAGTGGATAGAAAAGGTCTAATGCTCTTGTGCAAAAAAAAAAAAAAGTATCTCTAATGTGCTGATTTACATTCTTAGGAAGTTCATAGAGAACAGGATTCTTGAATGTAGCACTTGAGTCCTACACCGTTGTAGCCAGCATTGGAGTGTCCTCCCTGTCCTTTCAACGCAGGGGAAAAAGAGTTCTAGAGGGGTAGTACCTTTAGGCATTCCACACCTGACCTAAAGCCCTCAAAAGAACCTGGGGCATTTCAGGATGTTTTTCTCCTGTTTTAAACTGACAAGATATTTTTTAAAAATTATTTATGCTTTTTTAAAAGAAAAGTTAAACTGTTAAAAAAATGTCCCATTGTTTCTGTAAACATTCAAAAAACCCTACATACCATTTCAGCTGTGTTTGACATGTCATGTGCTAGTGATAGATGAGCTCTGGCAGAACTCAGAATTTTCTTAGAAACTAATGCCAGTGGATGTTACTCAATTTTATTGTTATCTTCTTCCAATATTACAGCAGGGAAAATGTACACAATTTGATACAGGGAGTTCCTGAATTGGTATGGAGAAGGGCTTTTAATTTATTGAACTGATGAGTAGATGCTTTCTACCTGATAAGCAGTGTGCATTCTTTCTTGGTGGGAACCTTTTGTTCATGGTCTAATCTTAAAAACAAGATTAGCTTTCTACCTTGATGGGCCAAAACTGCTATCCAGTTAGCTCTGTCAGATTCCCAAAGGGAATGTTGTGTAGAACAACATGTTGTGTAGAAATTTTGTATGTGAGTCTATGTATAATTCTGGGTTTCTAGGTTCAATCTCTTTTGTGTGATTAAGTAAATTAATTCAAGGATTGTTTTCTTTTCCTTTTTATCTGGAGAAATTATTTCATACAGTGAAGGCTGTAGCAAAAGTATTTCTGCTTGGAAGGAGAATGCACATACAGTCTCAATATGCAGGTGTGGAGGAGTTGATATTTTACTCTTTGATTTCCATGTGTTCCTGCTGAGTATTTTTACAAAACCTCATGCTTATTCATCTCTGAATACAAGTCATGTGGGGATAACTGACTGATCATTACATTGATTGATTTGCTGCAGAAGAGTTTAAATAACCTTGACTTGTGTAGAAACTTATAGTTCAGGGAAAGCAGGGGAAAAAATAACATAGATAAAGGGAAAACAGGAAATGAGACAACTAAAAAGTTATATGCTCACCTGTGTGATGTCTTCCACCCTCCCACCCCCCAACACTTGCTGTTGTGGCACTCCCCCTCTTCCCCACATGCTGTTGAAACTTATTAAGCCTGCTGTATTAAATTTGCATTGCTTGCTGTTTAGGGGACAGCTTTATGTTTACAACAAAAAACCCCTGAGAATTGACAATGTCAGTGCACTCTAGTAGTGAAGATAAAACTTTTCCTTAAAAGTAGTTATCAGAATAAATGTTTGTGTCCTGTAATCGTGCAGAGTTTAAGGCTGCTTTTAAGGCTTTTTCCAAAACCACACCATTCTTATGAGTCCATTATTAAGCAGGCACTGTGTTTCTCCCTTAAGATAAGAAGCAAGAAACGATAGCTTTAATTGCTTGAACTCAGTTATATTGTTACTATGGAAGATACAAAAGTCTTCAAAAGACCTAGTGTGGGACTTGGGTTATATTTAGGGGTGTAATGCATTCTCAAAGTTAAGAATCTATTAAAATAGTTGTGATAAATGAATGCAGAGGTCTTTTGCTTCTAAGAATAAAAACACACATCGTACAGGGTTTAATATTCTGATGTTGCATCCTCTGCTTTGTATTTTATGTCCTTTGGGAATGTGCCTTGTAAAGTAACAGGATACGAGGAACACATTGTTTAGTTACATAAAAACTTGTAAAATTCCTGTAATTCTTCCAGTTTGATAGGTGTATTGTAGGTTCTTAAAGTGTGTGTGTTCAGCTTCAGCTGTGAAGGGGTGTTCTCTCTGAGCAGTCTCATGACTTACCAACCCGGACCTGAGGTACCTTTTCGATTTTGTGCACAGAACAGGTGGTGGCCTCTTACAAACATACCTTACACTTTCCACACTAATATTTGCATCTTCCTGTTCCTTTCTAAGCTGGTATTAATTTGTTCCTGATACTCTTCAGGTTCAAGCAACTTTCCCTTTGATGTCTCTAATGGGTTGTTAGTGTTTGTTTTTCCTGTTGGCTGGCTCTGCCATTCCTCTGGTTCCTCAGAACCTCAGAAGGGGCTTAGCTTTGTCTGGTTCACGGGGAAGGTACCCGGTCAGCTTCTCTGCACTACCCAGTGAAATGAGAAAAGGACAGGCAGACAGCTTTGCTGCCTTGCTATTTCTGTCACTGTAAAGCTGATTTGTGGCTATTTGGGGCTGCAGATATCGACCACCCAGAGGAAAAAAAAATGTACACTTGAGAGAACCCAATTTTAACGGATTGGTTAGGAGGGCAGCTCTGCATCAGTAATTCTGCACAAAGTATTGGGAAAAAGGTATTATTTTTGAGGTTGTTATGACGGAAGGAGCTGCTGCTTAATTGAGCTGTGCTCTCCAGAGGATGTGTGTGTTAATGCAATTATGTATGGGACTAAGAATCTGTAATGCCACGAATTCCCTTCCAAAGAATGCTGTCACCTGAGATTAATATTAGAAGTCTGAAAACATGAGTTTGCTGCAGTATTATTTCAATGGTCATTGTCACATGTGAATGAGAATAAGATGTCTATATGTGTAATTTCTGTTTTATGGATTTACTTTTTAAACATTACTTGCTGCTTACTGCAAGAATGACATTACTCAAGATATTGTTATGTCTAGGTGAGTTTTTATTTGCTTCCTTCAAGTTATGTCAGATTTGTCTCTTAAAATGCTTGACATGTGAAGGAATAGTACACCTGCTTTTTTTTGCTGATGTGTCCTTTGAGCAAAAAAAATCTTTACCAAGGGAACATAAAAGCATGTAGGAGCAAAAGGGCAAGGTACGCTGAGCCTGTATTTGCTGTCTGAGAAAATTGCCTAAAATCAGCTGTTCTGTGCTCTTTCTTGCTCAAAGAGTGTTGAAAACAAACTGGGTGTAGAATCAGAGAAAAGGTGGTGAAGAACTGTATTGTGCTTTTGCTGGTCAACATCAATGCCACTTGAAGCTGTTGGCCTTCAGTTAAAGGTTTTCCTTCTAAGGAAGAGGAACCACACATGCTTGTGACTTGGTTTGTGGAAGTAGTTATAAATGAAACAGTGCAAAGCATTTCTGATGGGCATTACAACTGTGCTCCAGGTCCTGTTGTCCTGCCTAAATATTGCATAACCGATGCTTTTACAATATCAGAGCTATAAAAAACTTGATTTGTCATCCCTCAAATGGGAAGTTACACCGTGGTGTGCTGCCAGATCCTGCTTTTTCAGGAAACGGTGGAGTAGGACGAGTTGTCCTGTCCAGTCCTGTGCTTGGCAATTCCATTGCGGAGTGAACGTGATGCACCATGTGCAAGGACTGTCCAGACCACTTGGGTATATGTGAAAGCAAACAAGTGAAGCTGCTGCTAAGGAGCTCCCTGAGGATGTGTTGGGTAAACAAAGTGTTGTGTATGGTTTGTTGGAGGTGCCTTTTGCTAGAGAGTCCTTTCTACAGTGTAAACATGTAGGCTTAACTCCTGATGCAACTCTGCTCCAACGCAGTAGGACTAGGACTAACTGGGTGTTTGAGGTTAAGGGATGTTGCAAGGTACTTTCTAAGTTGGAATCGCTGCAGCTGCCAATCAGTGTCTCTGCATCAGGGTAATTAGGAAGGCGGCCACAGAATGGAAATGCTGTCTTGGAAAGAGCAGCCCTTGTCATGCTGATGTACTGTGATGCTATTAAAAGTGGCTGTGCCAGTGTAAAGCTCTGTCACCACAGTGACTGTCACTCCCAAGTGAAAGCTGGCACTCTCCTGATTTTCCCTGGGAAATTCCAGTAGACTGGAGGCATTATTTGCTCTAGGAAATCCTGATTAAAACTTACTGGTGCATTATACAAACACAAACCAATGCATAACATTTCTCTAACATAAAATGTTATGGATGGAGCTCAGTTGGCGGCACTGATGTGGCTTCCTAAGTGTGTGTCTGGTGAAGGCTTGATGTCTGTTAGACATCTGCTGGTGACTTAACTTACAGTCTTACCACTGAGCGGTGTGATCCTGCGTGGGGTGGTGCCGTGGGGAGGCACCAAGCTCTTCTGTAGCTCCAGTGCCACCTTCTGACTGCGGTGGCTGCGGATGGGTGGGACTGCCCGGTGTCCCAGGCCGGACTGCACACACAGATCTCCACGTCTCTGGGCACAGCAGGGCTGCTCGGCTTGGGGGTGGGTGGAAGAGGGCCTTGGAAGTGGTTTATGTCTGGGTTGGAACGGAGAGGTTTTTACTTGTGTGTCTCCAAGTTATGAAGTTTGTTGATGTTGAGGTGGATGAGAAACGGAAACTTCTCTGGGGATGCAGTAGCTGCATTATGAAAAATACTAGGAAAGTGAAAGTGGTACAAAGATGGAAAGCTTATTGATTTTGCTCTCATCTTCAAATACAAAGAGAGTATCAGAAGAGAATACTGTTTCTCGGAAATACGATTCCAGGTTAAATTTTACATACTCTTGTGGAGGTAGCCCGAGTTTTGTTTTCTGTATTAAATAATTTTGGTTTTTTAAAAAACAAAGGAAAAAGCTGGTTGCTTTTTGTCAAATAAGGCTCCTGAAAGAAGGGAGGGAGGGGAAAAAACCAACCAAACTGGTGTGCAGTGAGTACAACTGTATTGACCTGTTATCCTCAGGTGGAGGTAAACATTCCAGGAGCTGGAGTTCAGTTGATCGATCTGTTTCTTTAAGCAGTTTAGTTGTTTAATTGAATTAATGCCCTTATGTACAGGGCAGGCTGTAGGTGTCTGTAGTTGTGTTAGTGCCCCTGCTTTAAGCCCACAGGTCTCTGCTTTTCCAGTTAATGTAAAGCTGTTAAATATCTAAGGAGGACAAATAAAAATAGACCTGTGACCTAGAACACTTTGTAGTCACTTTGAATTAAGTGCATTATTGTACACGTAATGATCTTCAGACAAAATAAGTAGGAGGTTGTTTTTAGCCACAAAAAGTTAATGATTAAAGTTTGGGTCTAAAATCAGACCAACTTGACTTAAAAATTTACTGGAAGGTACAGACCAAGATAGTTGCGATTTGTTTTTTATTTTTTTTTTTCAGCTTTGCTCCCTTAATTGCCTATTGCAGTGCAAGTTGCACGAAGCTGGAGGCTGGCCAGGGCTGAGCAGTGTGTGGTCACAGGGGTGACCGCAGACCCTTTGGATGCAGATGGCACAAACCGCGCTGCTTTCTGCTGGATTTACGCAAAAATAAGTTCTTGGAAAATGCCTTGTTAGCATCGTGGTTTTCACTAGAAAAGTTAGCCTCTATAAAATATTTTAAATATATTTGTCATGTTGTAAATAAGCTGGTGCAATAAGTGTCCGGGGAGGTTTCTGGGAATTATTGTCGTTGTCTGGGAGGGAGGAATGGTAAATTTTGGTTTTATTTAGGAGTTTCTGTAACTGGGTTGGCGTGTGTGCAGGGGGGAGGAGGGGCCGTTGGGAACGGTGATGCGAATGGCTTTGTGAAGGGACGGACGCTGGAGGGCGTTAGGCGTAACTTGAAGTAGGGCTTGCCAGGACTTACCATCGATATTTAAAAAATTAATTTATGAAAGGAAAAAAATAAATAAATAAGGGGGGGGGGGAGGTGTTCATGCACAGCTCGCCCTGACCAGCGCCACCGATGCGCATGCGCGGCCGGGCGGGGCGAGCACCCCGCGGAGCTGCCGGCCCCGCCCCGCGGCGACTCCCATTGGCTGCGGCGCGCTGGGGGGCGTGTCCGCGGAGTGCCTGCCTGGGCGCGCCTCGGCCCGGCCCGCAGTCGGCCGCCTCCCCGCAGCGAGCGGCCGCTGCTGGGGTCTGCTCCCCTCGGCGCGGAGGAGCTTGCGCGGCCGGCTTTGCGAGCGGCACCGGCTTTCTCTCGGCCTTGCTTACCCAGACCTCAGCGTGCGGGGAGACTGACGGCCCGGCGCTCTCTTGTGTTTGTTTTAACAGACTTTTGAATCGGACTGAACACCTTCTGGTCTCGGAGGCTTCTGGCTCTGAACTGCCATCACTACTGTCGCCTTCTTCTGTCTAATGTACTACAAGGATGAGCCCAGCATTTGGAGCTATGGAAGTGGAGCACTATTCCAAGGGAGTCCTGCTCGAGCCTTTTGTCCACCAAGTTGGAGGACACTCCTGTGTCCTCCGGTTTAATGACAAGACCATCTGTAAACCCCTTATTCAGAGGGAACACCAGTTCTATGAGACTCTCCCAACAGAAATGCGTAAATTCACTCCACAATATGAGGGTAAGTTGGAAACCTTAGGATGCCGTTGGGCTTTTTCTTTCTGTAAATATGAGTGTGCTGTGCTGTCTGTTATCTCTGAAATCTCTTCTGTGTGGAAGAGATTTTAGGGTTTTCTTTTCATGTATTTTGATGTTGTCTGAGGCAGGCTGTGGAGATGCAGGGTGGAAATGCTTGCCAAGTTGGCGTTTGGGCTGACTAACAGCATTAGAGTAGAGCAGCTCTGCTGGTGATAGCCCATATATCTCCTTTAGGCACAGGTAAGTAGCTAACAGCTTGTGAATGTTTTCAGTAATTCTCTGCTGATTTTTTTTGTGGATTTCTAAGTAATTTTTTTGGCACTTGTTTAATGTTCGTTTATAGGGTTTTGGTAAGATTGGATGATAGTGTTTTGTGTAAGCTTAGTTGTAGTCTCTTCTGTTTTTTGGATTTCTACTCTGACTCTCGTTTTGATCACAATAAATACGTGTTGGTAAGATGTCTTGTTGAGTACTTGCAGCGTTGTTTCTGCCATTAAGGAAATGAAAATTCATGGCATTTAGGTAGGCAAGGATCAAGTAGCTGTGATGAGGCTGAGTCAGATGTTATGTATAAGTGGAAATTCCAGTTCTCCTAAGCCTTGTGGTAGTTAACAGAAACATTTTTCTTTCTCTTCATTATTCCATCAACTGCTGCTTGGTGATTAATAAATAATGTCTGAAGCACTTTTTAAAATGGGGTTGCTTTTTAAAGCACGTTGATTTTTAACATCTCTTATGAAGCTGTTGTGAAACTGGTGGAAGACCTCAAAGGAGATGGTTCAAAGTTAAATTCCCTGCAAGCTTACAGAGACTTTTTGACATGTCTAGCTACAAGTTCTGTTGGACTGGAAGAAAACGTGATCTTTGAATGACACTGTTCAAAATGTAATAGAACAATTGTACCAGTGCGAACGGCTTTTTGGGGAGTGTGGGGAGGGATTTAGGGGTAAGGGGCCTCACTTGGTCCGTCTCTGTTATTTTTTTCCAGGATAAAGCCAAGGGCCATTTGGTAGCTGGCTCCCCCCCTTTTTTCCTGTTGTCGTTTCCTTTGTGGCAGCAGGACTGTCAGTCAGAGCTTCTGCACTCCCTGCCCCAGCCTGCCCAGCCCAGAAGTGCCAATCTCTCGCCGAGACCTCTCTCCTCTGGCCTAGTGATGAGCTGCAAGAACTGTGCAGACTGATATGAGAATAAAGAGAGAGGACTGAAAAACAAAATTTAAAAACCAATTCAGACAATTGTTATGGCTTCATTAACCACTGAAACTTGCTAATGTAGCACTGAGCGCATCTCTGTCAGAGTGCTCCACTAAGACTCTTAAAATTCAATGCAGTGCTCCAGAGACTTGTGAGGGGAGGAACAGGAAAAAAATGCTTTCAGGGTTCACCATGTTTCTGTACCACAAACAGATTTGGTTTGTATTGCATTTTTTGTTACTTAATTTCACAAGATTGCTTCATAATCAGTATCAATAAAATATATTCCAAAAAGGAGGAGAAAATGTGTAATTAAACATGGTAATATGAAGTGGAAGCTTTTGGACTAGTTTCTATTGTAATGTGGCATTTTTATTGTTTTCCTCTACTTGCAAATCTTTCCTTTCCCCTGGGGACCTATTAACCAGATGTTGTTTGGATAACTGGTTTTTGCTTTGCTGTCATGCAAAACTTAAAGCTTTTGGTGTAGTGGTTTGGGGATTTTTTTGTGCAGGTCACTTTTAACTACAAGATGTTAACAAATGTTTTATATTTTGCTTAGGGTCAGACCAGCCAGGTTTTTTAAAATAATAAAAACTTTTATTAATTGAAATTGTCTCCTGTTATTATTTGATTCTTACTTGACTGCATCAGAGAGAGAAAAGAACTTTTTGTATCATTGTTTTGTCAATCTGATAAATTGTCTTTTGTGAGATGTTATTTTTGTCTAGGTCTTTTGATATTTGTTAGGTTGGCAGATGAGGTTTGGCCTGTGGCAAGATAGAAACTAAGGACCAGGGTAAGAGAAAAAAACCCAAAAAGGTGCTATATTCTAAGTATAAAATCACGTGTTCTAAAAGGTTTGCTTGTCATTTCAGCAATTCATAACTGTCTTTGTCCTTTCTCTCCTCAGGTGTGGTGTCTGTGAGCTTTGAAGAGGATGAAGATGGGAACTTATGTCTAATAGCGTATCCATTAAATGGGGACCATGATAACTTAGAAAACTTAGATAATTCTGACTGTGAACCCAAAAGTAAGCTGTTGCGATGGACTAACAAAAAGACAATGTTGTTAGAAAATGAGAAGATATCTAAGGAATGGGTCCGACAGCACAGAAAAGAGGAAAAAATGAAAAGGTAAGTTTGTAGAGGAAACTGGAATGCAGAGCTTTGAAGCATAATGTTTTTGCTTTCAGGTTAAGATTTAATCTTTGGAATTCCAGAGGATTCTCCAGAACTCTTAACTTTCATTTTCTTTTCCTCTCTTGTTTTTCCTGAGCCCCTTCAGTGCAGAAGGGTTCAGTAACAAAAGTAACATTTCCTTAGTGCATAAGTGTGTTGAGACTTTTCATTATTTTGTGCTGTATTCAATTGAAAAACATTTTCCGGTGTTGCTTTTTAAGCATCTGAAAAAAAAAACCAAACAAACAACCACCTGCAAAAGTACAATAGTTGTATAAAACCAAACAAAAACTGTTTCAGTGTTACTATATATGGCATATTTTTGCAGGAATCCTGCTTTATCCCTGTTAGTGACATTTTTTTCCCCTTGTTCATTTATATTAATTGTGCCCACTGCAAACTGTGATGTATTATGCTAAAAACAGTGGCCTGAGCAAAGGATAAATCTTAAAGCACATCACTACTTCTTGCATTACTTCTATGGCAGTAATTCACACAGGTAAAGAATACATAAATAGAATTACTGCATGTTTTGTAATGTAGTTGCCTATATGCTAATTTATATTACTATGGAAGTAGTAGTTTTATAAAAAGGTTGAAATACTGCTGATGGGCAAATTGACCAGTTGCACAGAAAGCAAAATAAAGCTTATGCTAGCTAGTGGAGGTGAACAAAATAGTTTGTGAAGTTAAGTCCACTGACAACCTCTTTAAAGTGTTTTATTTTTCTCCTGGAATTCTAACTTGCTCTTTTGTTCTGTTTTCTAGTCACAAATTGGAGGAGGAATTTGAGTGGCTGAAGAAATCTGAAGTGTTGTATTATACTGTAGAGAAAAAAGGCAATGTCAGCTCACAGTTCAAACACCATAATCCTTGGAGTATGAAATGTCACCAGCAGCAGTTACAGCGGATGAAGGAAAATGCAAAACACCGGAATCAATATAGTATCCTTTCCTGAAAATACCTCATAACAGTGGAATGTGTAGGGCTCTGCTTTCTGTTTCTTGAACGTGCCAGATAAAAGTACAGCTCAGGCTTAACTGCAATCTAGAGAGACTCTCTGAAGTCATGATTTGTTTGGTAACTTTGGAGGGATTGCCAACACTTCCCAGATTATGGGCTTTTCCAGCATATAATAAAGTATTGAGGCTAGGAAATTCAGATAATTCAAATCTATAAATTGCAGATTAGTTAGTGGAAAGGTTTTATAGCATCCTGTGTTTGGGATCTTCCACAAAAACAGTTTCCTAATGAAAGCTTTCAAAGGAGGAGAGTTCTGTCGCTTTTTGTTACTGTTTGGTATTGGTGACCTTAAAAACTAGAGTAATCTCTCCCTTTTTAGAAATTTCTTTGTTGCCTTAAATACAGGCATTACAATATCCTCTATATTTATCTGCTTTTAGTAGTCTCTTTTTAGTGAGCCTTTTTGATAAAAGCTGAGTGTAAACTGTCATGTAGTATTGGAGCATGAGAAATAGAAGCGGTGACTGAATCCATGAAAGCTGAAGGATGACATTTTTGTTCTCTGGAATTGTAGGCAAACATCCCCACCCTGTGTGTTCTGTGGGGAAAAGAAAGAGCTCCTGCTGTCTGCAGGCTTGGATGCAACTGATAAATCCTGCACCAATGCTCTATCTATATACTTAGATAAATAGTTTGCTCCTATGAGGAGTTTTGGTGAATGGATTACTAGAACATCTCTAGTTCAAAATGATAAAAAGCATTTAATGGCTGGTATCCTCACCGTTTCACTGTAGATGATTGTTAAATGACCTCAGTAGAAGTGTGTGATATCTCTGGACAGTATTACTGCAGATGTTCTGAAGTGCTTTTTAACTTCTGTGTTTCAGCAGTGGTATAAAAATGCTTCACTCGTTCTGAATGGTAAATGAAGCACACACAATCTGCATTTCCCACAAAAATAATCTCTTGCTAGGCAGGAATTACTTCATAATGCCAAATTGGCTGCTGGATTGTATTTCTGTCATCCTGGTTACTTTTTTTTTCACTTAGATAGAAATTCACCTGGCTTCTCTAGATATCAGTGAAACTGGAACTGTATATCCATTGTGCTTTATGCCAAGTATATGCAAGGGTAAATTTTGATAGCAATTATATACTGAGCATGTTTTGGGTGTGCTTAAGTTTAAGACTGCAGCACCGTAAAATGTGTGATAATAGCTATGAAACGTTTATTCCTCATTGTGAGGTTTGTTCCTTAACTAATCAGAATTCATTTTGCTGGAAAACCTAACGTCTCGATACGAAGTACCGTGTGTGTTGGACCTTAAGATGGGAACCCGCCAGCATGGAGATGATGCCTCAGAAGAGAAGAAGGCAAATCAGATTCGCAAGTGTCAGCAGAGCACATCAGCTGTGATTGGAGTCCGAGTTTGTGGCATGCAGGTGAGAGGAGAACTAACCATGTGTAAGGCAACAGACTTGCACCCGTTTCTGTTGGTGGGGCTTTGGGCTTATGCAGTCCCCCGATGTGTTGCTGTCCTTGAGATGCTGTGCTTCGTTCCCTTTGGGAAGAGGAATGAGACTTCTGAGTATCACCAGTTGAAGGTGGCAGCATCTGCAGGAGCAACCTGCAGCATACGCTCTGCGTCAGGGAGAGTGTTCTCTCATCACAAAAACAGACTCCTGCACAGTAGCAGCAATTAAAAGCTGTGTAGTGAAATTACTGATTCAATTAACATTTCGGGACAGCGTAGGAAACAATCAAAAAGAGGGTCTGCCAGGGCATGCATTTTGAATAAAGCATGTGGAAACTTTGCCAGAATATTAAGAAGTAATCAGTTCTGTCTTGTCGACTTTGAAAAGCCACAAGCTTTCACTGCTTAAAGTAGACTTGCTGGAAAGCACAGGCAAGAAGTAGGTTGGTAAATGTGATAAGACTCATGGTCAAATAAGGAGATAGAGTTGTGTGGACTTTCACCTGAGTGTTTTGTTTACTTGTTTCTGTATTCCTAGAGTGACAAATGGGAAACAACTTGTTTGTATTTGAGGCTTTTCTGAAGCCTCTCCTCCCATCCAGTAGATTCCAGGAATGCCAGCAGTGTTTGCTCGAACTTGTTCCACATCATGACTGTTGGCACGTTTGGTGTTCAGCTCGGTGTTTAACTTCGGGGAAAAGCACGAGGCAGAAATGAGAGCGTGGGAGCTGTGTCTCTAACTGCAGAGTGCTGGGGTTTGAGCAGAGCCTGCCCGCAGTGTAGACCTGTGCTGGGAAACAAGGAAGAACTTTGGAGGCACCTGCAATCCTGAACTTGACCCAGATGTTCGGGCATTATCGAGCTGTGTGGTGCATAGACTACTCTCCTATAGGAAGGAATCTTCCTGCAGGAGCACTTCTGACTTCTTGAAGTACAGAGGATTATGGGGCACACCTTAGTTTTGTATAGGAGTGTTTGCTGTCACCTAGAGCTCAGCATTTGGGAATCAGTATGACTGTGAGCAGAGGCAGGTAACGAGCTAGATGAGTGGCTGTGGCACAAGTTGTAGCTTGACTTTGGAGATTTTGGCTGCAGCTTTCCCAGTCTTACTTAAACTCCTCATTCTTATGTTCCTGGTGGAAAAGCTCAAATCTAAACCGAAGTGATTTTTCCATTTCTTCCGTTCATCCCAGTTCCATAGATACAGCCAGATCTGTTGTTGTTGGCAGTTTCTGTAACTGTGCAGGAGCAATTTTAAGAGTAGTGTGTCATCTTGTAAAAGCTTTCTGTAGCACATCTTCCCCCCCCAAGGCTTTGTGTCAGTATTACCAGCAATTTTAACTGCTTCTTTTCTCTTGTCTTTGCATGTACAGGTCTACCAGGCAGGCACTGGCCAGCTGATGTTCATGAATAAATACCACGGAAGAAAACTCTCAGTCCAAGGATTTAAAGAAGCACTTTACCAGTTCTTTCACAACGGCAAATACCTGCGCAGGGAACTCTTTGAATCTGTTATTAAAAAACTGACTGAACTCAAGTCTGTCCTAGAGAAACAGGAGTCTTACCGCTTCTATTCGAGCTCCTTGCTGATCATTTATGATGGGAAGGAAAGGCAGGAAGTTGCTGTTGACTCAGACCCAGAGGACTTAGAGGACCTTTCAGAGGAATCTTCAGATGAGTCGGCAGGAGCTTATGCCTACAAACCAACTGCTAGTACTGTTGACGTCCGTATGATAGACTTTGCCCACACAACCTGCAAGTACTATGGAGAAGATAGCGTGGTGCATGAGGGCCAAGACACGGGTTATGTTTTTGGACTTCAGAATTTAATAGATATTATTAAAGAAATAAGAGACGAAAGTGGTGAATAAACAGTGTGAATGCGCACCAGTAGAAAGCACTATTGTGACTCTTTGTATTCCAAAATTATTGGCCACTTTCTGGTGGTAGGAATCTTTACAGGCTCTGCAGGGATGGCCCCGTCAGAGTCAGACTTGTTCAGAGGGCATTTACTTATATTGGTGCTGGACCTAGCACTGGCAAAACTTGGTATCCTTATTTATTTTAACTTTCTTAAACATTCCATATTTGATTACTCAGATACCTCTGTTATCCCTGTGTGTATACGTTCCAATAAAATTCTTTTTGTTCATTGTAAGTGATGCTTCTGTTGTTGCTGGTGACTGAGGAGGAGATGAAATGCAGATCTTTCTGGTGGTGTGATGCAAAAGCAGTGAATGAACAGCAAGGCTTAACCTGCCTCCTGAAACCATGTGTGAAGCAGCACATCTGTTCTGGGCCTCCTGTCCAGAGGGATGAGCAAGTCCAACAGAGCCACCAAGATGGCCAGGGGCTGGAGGAGAGGCTGTGGCAATGGGGCCTGCTTAGGCTGGGGGAAGGACGGTTCAGAAGGACCCAACAGCAGAGGGTTGGGTGAGAGACCTCTAGAGGTCCCTTCTAGACAGAATGATGTGACTTTAAGTGACAACATATCTCTTAAAATCTCCCAATAACTTTTCTCCTGCTTCAGGATCTTGTAAACTAGATCTTGTGCTGCGTAACCTATTTCTAGAGAGCTATTGATATTTTATTTAATCCAAGCTGAGCCAAAACGTGTGTAAGAAACTCCTGCAGAATTAGCTGCAACGGCAGGAACCCGGGGATTGCTGCTGAGCCTGAAAGGTATCCTAAGCAGCTTAAAATCTTACTTGGGACAAACGGAAGGGAAGGAAGTGTCAGAAAGTGAGAGGACAGCTAGGAACTTGAAATAAAGAGAACGGAGTAACTCCAAAGCAGTGGTGGCTCTGGGAAGAGGGGCACACTGGTTTATCTAACTGGTTTTAGATAAGTGACTTCTCCCCTTGTGAAGCTTGTAGGTTGTCATGGAGAGCTGCGTGTGGAAGTGCTGAGGTAACCTGTGGGGATGTTCTTCCTTCTCGCAGTTGTCCAGGGCAAAGCGACAAGTTTCCGTAGAAGTGAAAAGCTTTGGGAGGTGGATAATACCAGGATCTTCTCCCTGTGGGTGCCCAGCAGGGGTGGGATGTGACAGGGAGGCTGTGGTGGGAGGTCACTCTCATGGGCTACAGCCCTACAGCTGTGGGTGCAGCTTTAGTTTCATATTCCCCAGCTGCTGCTATCAACTTCTGACCAAAGTCTGAGGGCTGTCATGTGCTCTTTGGTACTTTTTGGTGAGGTTTTTTACCTTTGCTCTCCCGACATCAGTCTGTGGTTGCTTTTTTTTCCTGTCTGTTCGTGCCTGACCCCTGTGGAACAGATGTCACTGTTAAATGGGTACTTTTGCATCTTGCAGTCACCTTGCAACTGTCTGTCTGCCCCTGGGGAGGGGGGGCTTCCTTCTGAGGTGGGATTGTCCATCCTTAACCTGCCACTTCTTGCTGCTTCATGACTCTGGGTTGCTGGGGGGGGGGGTGGGGGTGCTGTGAGCTGGTGCTGCCTCCGAAAAGCTGGTGTGAGGGGGGAAGGATGTGGCTATTTATTCCTGGCATTTCCCATTGGAAAAGGCTGCGTGTGGCCACCAGCTGCCGTCCCCACCGTGTGCCCGAGGTGTGAGTCAGTGTGCCCGGCACGCGGAGAGGGGTCGCGGCTGCAACGTGACGTGTCCTTTTCGGTTCTCCCGCTGAGGATGCGGTGCCCTCTGCTAACGAGCTCATGACGAGCCTCCTGGCTGCCAGTGGATAAGCCCGGCCGGGCAGATTCATCTGAGACACTTCGGTTTGACTTTGCAGTCTGAAATTAGCAGGGATAAAGCCCTCTAACGTATGCTGCTGTTACGTAGGAGCTCTGGAGGGAATTCATAAAATCCGATGAGAACAATCGCATTTGCTGTGATGCAAGCTGCCTGCGGAAGGAACAAGCCCTCTTTTGTTCCCCGGGGACAGGCCAGGAGCTGCCACCTCAGCAATGCTGCCAGCGGTGACACCTGGGTCTGGACCCCCTCTCGGACCCTCTGCGGGTGGCAGCAGCCAGACCCTGGGCACCTGGGGGTGCATGTATAATAGTAATAATTAAACCCCCTGGGGTGGAATTGGTGCTGCTGGGGGGGAAGGACAAACCCGGCCTGTGCTGCTGAAATCCCTTTGCCAATGTTGTCTGAGAATTAGTGAGGGCTGTGCCAGCCCTGCGAAGCAATGACAAGGGTGACAAGGTGGTTGGGAGCTTCCTGGGCCTCTGGTAGTGCCAAGGGGGGGGGCGGGGGAGGACAACAGTGGGGGCAGAGGTGACATTCTCCTATTAGTGGCTTTAAAAGCAAAACGTCAGGAGGAAAACCCTCCCTCAGCTGCACGTTGAGATCCCTCAGCTAAACCCTGGGCGTCCTGGCCAATTTGTGTGTTCTTGAGGGTTAAAGAGGGGGCGACCCACATGGCAAGTCCCTCTGAATGACACATTCTCTTGCAAAGTTCAAGAGCCGGTTTGTTTTCCTTCCACGCTGTTCCACACAAATCCCTCCAAGGGCTTCCTTGTCTTTGTGGAAAGGCAATTGCATCACCCCCAGCCTGGGACACGCTGGGTGGCAGTGGGGCTCTCACCCCCCCGCAAACAGCCAGGCCACTGTCACCCCTTGGAGGATAGGATGGGGGTGAGGAGGTTATGGGGCTGGGGAGGGTTTGTGTGGTTACCGGGGGGCCTGTCGGGGCACGGCCAAGGACAGAGCGATGGAATAACGGGAAAGAGGCTTGAGGGATTTTCTGTTCCTCGGTTTTTCCTCCATCCCTGCCAAGCTGACCTTGGAGGCGGACACTCTGGAGATGTCCCTCCCGGCCAGGGCTGTCATGGTGGTGAGGAAGCAGCCCGGGCTCCATACCCCTTTGAGTGAGAACCTCCAGCAGTCCCTGGGATGTATCTGCCATGGGAACCAGTGCTTCTGCCTCTCTAGAAGGCGCTTCCCCCTCCAGGGACAAATCCTGCCTGCCGTGCCCCTGCTCTGAGTACGGCTCCCCGCAGCTCTGCTCCTCCCTGGGCACTAAGTGCTGCACCCTCAGGGGCACTGGAGACACCCAGGATGGCTCCCCGGTCTGTCCTGGGCTGCAGTGAGCCCTGGCAGAGGGACCTCCATGGGGCAGCCCTACAGCTGGGGTGGGAGGGATGGGGAGCTGGGGCCGTGGCTGCAGCCTCTGCCCCGTGGAGGACGATGCTGAGCGCACGTCCCCGTTCCTCACGGCTCCCCCGTGTCTGGTCTCCTCCCTGGCTGCTTCCTGATGCTCGGAGAGGACCCACCTTTTCCTGACAGCAAGGCCATTGCCCAGGGTGGCTGCAACAGGCCTGGCCTGACCCCGCACAGAGATCTTTGCGGGGTCTGGGTGAGTGGCAGCACCTGGTCCAGCCCTCCTTCCCCATGGCCTCCCTCATGAGATGCTGTGCTGGCCCTGGGCTCATGGGGAGCTCGCCTGGGTCACTTCTTGGCCCCAAACTGGGGTGGCTGCTGGGAACCGCCAGGGGCCAGCTGGCCAGAGATGAAACGCATTCCTGCAGCCGGAGACGGCTCCTCCGGTGAATGGAGCTCCGCTTGGACGGCCACTGGGGACCGGGCTGAGGGACCGGGCAGGGGGGCTGCTCTGACACCTGGCCAGGCTGTTTTGGAAGGTGGCCTCCCTGGCATCGGAGCTGGGCAGGGCAGAAGGAAGAAGAGGCAAGGGACAGACCCTGGCCCCACTGGAGGAGAGGACATCTCTGTCCCCACACTGTCCCCATCCTGTGCCACTGCCTCTTGAGGAGCTGGGTCCCTGCCAGCAGGGAGGGACACACAAATGGCTTTTATGGAGCAAGAGCGAAATATTTCCTCGTTGCCGGGCAGCAGCATCCCCTCTGGGCAGCGGCCCAGTGTCTCTGTGACCCCTCCTCAAGCCAGCCGTCCTTCTCAGGTGTGCCCTCCTCACCCCATGGGCCCGGGGCTGCAAGGTGCTCAGCCCCCAGCAAGGCACAGGGCATGTCCTGCTGTCCCAAGCCTTGCTGGGGATGTGCGTGCAGGACAGAGGGATCCTGTGCCCTCGTGGCTCTGTGACACCCACTGCCCCGGGGACAGCGGGTACCAGCGTGTGTGACAGTGTGTGTGGCCGAGCAGCTGTGACTTTGCCATTTCTAATGGTGGGGGGGTCACGTTTCTGTAACTGCACACTACTTAAACTGGTTTTAAGCCACTTCTATGGTGATGCCATAGTGGGGCTGGGGGTGGGTGTCCACCCATCCCACATAAGGGTCTGTCCTCGGCACAGGGCACTGAGGGACCCTCACTACCACTTGGCCAGCTGCAGCAGTGCCCCAGCCTGGAGCCACCCAGGGCAGAGGGGACTGGGAATGGCTTGTGTCCCTGACTGGGAGCTGCCGGGGGGCGAAGCCGCCTTCCCTGAATTGTATGGAAATGAGGGTTGGCTGAGGGGCCTCCTGCAGCCGCCTCCCACCCGGCCTTCTCTCCCAGCCTGTGCCTTGGCCGCCTGCGTGAGGGCAGAGCAAACCCCAGCGGGTGCCTGGAGCCAGCCCCTTCCACGCCGAGCACCCCGCTCCTCCCCAGGGATCCCTGTCCCAGCACCCCCTCGCCTGCCCATCAGGACCTGCTGCACCCACCCACCAGCCCAGGGCTCCCCTCAGGTGAGGGGTGCAAGGAGGGACTCTGCCCCATGAGCAGCGTGGGCAGCAAAGGGTGGCATTGGTAGGCAGCCTCAGGCGATGCAGGCTGGTGCCCACCGTGATGGGCTGCCAGCTCTGGATGAGGCCACGGGCTCTGTCTTCTTTTCTTTCTTGGGTTTGCACCTTAGCAATGTCCCCACCGCTGGCCCCCACTGAGGGGTCAGTCTCTCTTTGGAAGGGAAGCAGGGGAGCTCCTCCAGCCCGTGGGGTCAGCATCTGCCACTGCACCCCGGGTAACCCCTTGACACGTGCAGCAGGGAAGGGGCATGGGGAAGGGTGATGTTGAGCAACACAGCATTGACTTGGTTGGAGACAAACCTGGGAGTGTGTGCTCTCCTTGTTTTTCCCCCTCTTTCTCCCTCCAGCTCCCCCAGCTCCTGCTCAGGCCATGGCCACCATGGCCACCATAACATCACTTGCAATAACTTACACCTGGATTTTGGGGGATGGCTGGCAACATACCCAAGATACTGCCTGGAGTCGGGGCCAAGAAACATTTTGTTCCCATGAGAATATGTCTATAGGTCAATTATCTTATTGATATAAATAGTGGACAGCCCCACTCTTGGAGCTCTCCTGTATGGCAGTGGGCTGCACGCCAGGGTCTCCCCTTCTGTGAGGACACTCGCTTAAGGTTCTACTCCTCGAGGCTGAGAGATTCCTTGCCGCGACAGATTCTCAGTAAGTGAATCTGAGAATAGCATGCTATTCTACCAGGAATAGCATGCTAAACTTTGAAATCTTAGCTAAGTAATATAGAGGGTTGATTGTGCATATATAATCCTTTAGACATAAACCATTGCCCAAATCTGGGACTAAGCTTGGATCCAGCTGCACCCAGCCTTCTCTCTGAGAAGGACTTCAGAAAGCAAGGGGGTCCTTTCTGAACCTCGTGACATGATGGGAGGATGTCCCTGACGTCTTGTCTGACCCTGTCCTCCGTGCAGTAAATAACAGAGTGTACCTTGACATCAAATTTCATAAAACACCATTCCAATTACTGCTGATTTTTTTCCATTTACTACTGATTTTGTTCAATTGCTGTTTCACCTTAATAACCATTTCACTACTTCACTCTAATTAGCAAAGTCAATCTCTCCATCCGCAGCACCCTGCTGTGGGACAGGAGGCGTGGGCAGCCCGGTGCCACACACTGCTCCCTGCGTGCCCACTGCCCAGCTCCTTACCCCGGGCAAATGCCTGCTGCCTGCACACTGGTTTTACACTGGGCAAGGAGCCCGGCTGCTGAGCTGATGGCAGAAAACGTGGTATTCCCTGGGAACGGCTGTTCCCGTCGGGGCAGAGCCGGGAAGGGGCTGTGCGGGCTGGCAAAGGGCTCGTGGGGTCAGGATGGGAGCAGAGAGCTAAACAAAGAACGGGGCGCCGCTGTGCCAAGCCAGAGAGGTTGTTTTCCCCAAGCGGAGCTGCAGGGTGGGCTGGGCTGTGTGCTTCTCGCCTGGCAACCCACAGCGCCTCATTCCTTCCCGCAGCATCCCCCCGGTCCCCCCCTCCGCCGGCCCTCGACTCTCCCGACCTTCTGTCTTCTTCATTTACAGGAAACGCAGCTGTTGGCAGTGGCCGGACGCTCCTTCCTCCCGGCCTGGGCCCCCGCCAGCCCCGCCATGGGCTTTGTGCAGGACGGGTTGCGCAAGGAGCCCCGCGGACACCCCAGCCCCAGCCAGAGCAAGTCCCCAGGCCACCCACCACCCCGATGGCTTCGGGCTCCTTCAGGCTTTGGAGCTCTGTGGGAGCAGAGCTGGTGCTTCTGGGCTCAGCATGGATGCACCGTGTCCCCAGCAAGAGGAAGGGGCAGGGTTTGCTGGTTTTGGGGCTTCTCCCAGATGTAGCTGTAGGGGTGAGATCCCCTGTGCTCTGAAATCCCCTGTGAGTGATGCAGACACACGCTGTGCAGGCTAGACCGGGGGCTGCTCTCCTGGCCACCAGCTGCTCTGGCTCACTCAGGGGTGTCCACATGGCACAGGGTGCAGAGCTGCCCAAACCCGTCCCTGCCTCCCGAGTGGGAGCCTGGCTCTACATCTCTCTCAGGAGCAGGGACGTGCGTGTGTCCTGCGTGCCAGTTTGTCGTGGCACAGCCGCCTGAGCCTGTCCATGCCCAGCTGACATGCCCATGCTGGCCCTGCCGTGGGCCAGTGGGCAGAGCACAGCCCCGTGCCTCACCCAGCTTGCCCTCCTGCTCCTCCGCATAGATGCTGATGGTCCATGGCAGCTCTGGCAGCTCTGCTGCCTGTCAACCTCCTTCCAGGAGGCACAGGCTGCCCCTCCTGCCTGTAAGGCAGACAGGACACCAGATCCTCCTGGGTGGCCCTGCTCTGCTCAGTGGGGTGGCCAAGGCCAATGCAGGCAGGACACCTCAGGGCATCTGGTTTGGGGTGTGTGTGTGTGTGGTGCCCATCTACAGCCTTTAATGAGGCTTTAATGAGGTTTTCCAGGAGGGAGGGCTGCCAGGATATTGGGAGATGAAGGTATGGCCAAGAGATATCCTAGTGCCTGCCTCACGGACATCCCCAGTCCTTGCAGGATGTGCTGGCGCCATTGTCCCCAGAGCCACGGGCCCGGGGTCCCCGCAGCACCTCCCGCCCCATATGACTTTTCGCCCAGAGAGGGCTGGCGGGACGACAATAATATTTGTATACCTAAAAGTAGAATGATTGATCCTGCTGCTGTTTTGCAACGTGTTGACGACCAGGCGGTGCAGAATTATATAAGTGTACGTGGAGTTGGCAAAGTTTGTGTTTCAATCATGAGTGCTGTTGTGCAACCCTTCCCCGCCGCCACCGGTGCTTCGGCAGAGGCTGCCCCGCACACCCCGCACCCTTCAGGTGCTTACGGTGATCCTGGTCCCCACGGCTCTGAGGGCAAGGGGTGCAAGCCTTATTATCTGAGGTCTCAAGTTCAGCTTTAAAAAAGTCACCCACAAATGACGCAGGATCCTTGCTCGTTGCCCCTCCCTGCCCAAGGTAAATCACCTGGTGCTTGCAATTTGGAGATGATTCCTCAGCTGCGGGAATCCATCCTGGGCTCCCAGCGCCCTTGGAGGGTCTTTGTCCCCCTCTGCATCACAACCGGGAGCAGGAGGGTTTGCAGGAGCCCTTGCAGAGGAGATCAGGGCCCGTTCCCAGCCACCGCTCTGCTGTGCCAAGCAGAGGGAAAAAACGGGATGCCACCACCACACGTGTGGGAGGTGGGTCCCTCCATCCCCCTTGGCTGCCCTCACCTCACCGCACAGCCCGTGCTGCCCTGTTCATGGAAATGAAACACCATGATCCCAGGGCAAACAGGAGCTGGGGCCATGACAGGGACCAACCGGGGTTCACCTGGAGTTGGGGATGGGGCTGCAAGTGGAGCCCGAGGCAGGGCAAACCGGGACGGGCAGGGCACGGGCAGGTGGCAGATGCCAATCCCTTGAGAGCCCTCATGATGCAAAAATACCAAGAGTAAGAACTCCCCCAGGGGGGAAGGTTTGTCCTCCTGCAGTGCTGCTCTTCAGCTGCCTATCCCTTGCCCACCATCATGCTCTTGCATCTCACAGTCCCCACTCAGAGCACCTCGTTGCCTTTCCAGCCCTAACGTGCCCGGCTTCAGCCGATCCCCGGAATGCTGCTGGCAGTGGGAGAGCCTGGCACCCATTTGCTCCTGGTCCATCCTCCATCCTCACCACTGAAACCAGGCTCAGCCAGAATTACTTCAATGGCAGCACTGGGAAAATTGGGAAGGGGAGCCGTGCTGGGAGCAGGCAGGGGGTTGTGGCAGCTGCAAGCCTGGCATTTATGGTATAACTGCCAGCTGGATTTCATTGTTGGAGGTTCCTGGATGAATTAAGCTCCCCCGTTGCTGGGATGGAGGGATCTGTGGACCAGTTCCACCTCTGCATCCCCCCATCCCTACATTCCAGCAGGGTGTAGGGGAGGGCAGGACCCAGAGAGGGGCATCTCTGCGGTGGGGCTGGCTGCAGGAGCAGGTGTACCACCCCCTCTGGGGAACCATAACCCAAGCACCCCCGTCTCGCTGCTCTCAGCCCCACACTGGGCTCTCGGTGCTGGTTTTGCCAAGTGGAAAATCCCTCTTGTCCTTTAGGGCTGCTCAGAGAAGGCCCTGGCCGTGGAAGAGGGAAGGGGTGAGATGTGCTGCAGGGCTGCCACCCACCTCTCTTCTCCCAGGTAACAGGCACCAGGACAAGAAGAAAACAGCCCCAAGTCGCGTCAGGGGAGGTTTAGATTGGATATTAGGAAACATTTCTTCACTGAAAGGCTTGTCAAGCATTGGACCAGGCTACCCAGGGAAGTGGTGGAATCACTGTCCCTGGAGGTATTTAAAAAACATATAGATGTGGTGCTGAGGGACATGGTCTAGTGGTATCGTGGCAGTTAATGGTTGGACTTGAAGGTCTTAAAGGTCTCTTCCAGCCAAAACAATTCTATGATTCTCTGACAGCAGGAGGGGCTTGGACCCCTGGGTCTGGGGGGCCTCGGATGTCTGGGATAGAGAACAGGGGTCTTGAGCTGCTGGGGGTGGTGGCCCAAAGAGTTGTTCCCCTGGGGTGGGGCATCAAGGCATAGAGATGGACGGGGCAGTGTGTGGCTGTGTCCTCCCGGAGAGCTCCTGGCCCCACGGGCAATGTCCCCACGGCCACAAGCCAGGTCACCGTGCCCTCCGTGGGGAGCAGCATGGCGGGGGGGCGCCTGCTCCGGCTGTGCCCCATTTCCACGCTTTGGGGGGGGTGGAACTGGGACAGGGCCGTTCTCTGCAGGAGGCAGGGACTGTGCCGGGGGAACCTCACCGGGGTGAAGCCCCCCCGTGTGCCGAGAACAGAGCCCCCTGGGCGGGGGGTCACCGTTACACGGGGGATTTAACGGCGCTGGTTGCCAAAACGTGGGGCTCCCAGAGGAGGAGGCGTCTCGGGGGGCACCCGGCTGGACTGGGGGGACTCCGGGCTGGGACAGTGATGCGCTCGCCTTCAGCCTGCACTCGGCGGGCGACGGGCACCGGGCGACGGACCCCCGGGGGGCGGGCGGTGCCCTGAAGCCGCCGTAGAGGAGGGACACCGGGACACCGGGACACCGGGACACCGGGACACCGACGGGCCGGCGCTGGGGAGGCGGGATCCCGCCGACTGCCGGTTCCCGTGGGGTCCGTCCCGTGGGGTCTCCCCCCCCCCCCCACCGCGCCCCCGGTGCCGCGCTGCGCGAGCCGCGGCTGCCCCCTGCCGCGCGACAGCCGGTGCGGTGGGTGGGCGGGGCGCCGCCGCGCCGCTAGGGGGCGCTAAGGGGAGGGGCTGTGCGCTGCGGGGGCGTGGCCCGGCCGTGACGTAGCGGGAGGGGGCGTGTCGGGCCGGGCCGAGGCGGCGGGCGGAGGTGCCGGTCCCACCGGTGCCGCTGCCGCCGCCATGTACCGGGCCCTGTACAGCTTCCGCTCCACCGAGCCCAACTCGCTGCCCTTCGCCGCCGGGGAGACGTTCCTGCTGCTGGAGCGCAGCAACCAGCACTGGTGGCTCGTCACCCGCGCCGGCTCCGGCGAGACGGGCTACGCGCCGGCCTCCTACCTCCAGCGGCTGCAGGTGGGCCGGGCCGGGCGGCGGGGCCGAGACCCGGCAGGGTGCGGGCTGGCGGGGGAGGAGGCTGTGCCCGCCGTCCTGTGCACCGTTGGGGGTCCCGGGGCTGGGCGGCTCCTCCCTCCGCCCCGACAGAGGCCGCGGTGCTGGGCGGCGGGGCCTTCTGGCTTAAGACCGGCCCCCGGTCTGGGTTTGTGCTGGGGCGGGTGGTGGAGGAGCGTCTGGGCGGGCTGGAGCAACCTCTGGGAGCCGCTGGCCGTGGCTGGGAGAGGTGGGGTGTGTGGTCCTGGCGGGGGTGGGCACCCACGCTGCAGTGGGCTTCAGTACACGGGAGCCTTTTTGGGCCATCGTGTGCCTGCCGGGTGTGAGAATCTGGAGGCAGGAGACATCTTCGGTGGGTGTCATCTCTGGAGATCAAGGTCGAGGGAGCATGAGCCCTACAGGTCAGGGACGAAGCTCATCAGCTTCACCCGGAGGAGATGGGTGAGGGAAGGGTCCCGTGGGTGCCATCTCTCAGGAGCTGAAGGGCTGGCTTCACCACTGCAGAAGCGTGAGGAAGGCAGGAAAATGCTTGGGTGATACCCTGGGGAGATGGTGAGGGGCATCTTCCTCCCAGGAGCATACATGATGGCTTGATATCCCTGGAATCTGCCAGCTGGCAGCCCCTCTTGGTGTAAGCAAGCGGTGCTTGTGTGGCCATCCCTGTGCTAGCTGCTCAGCCACAGGGCTTTCTGCTCTCACGGCACCCTGAGGGCAGTGCGGGGGTGATCATCCTCCTCCTCTCACCAACACACCATGATACCAGTGGCAGACTGTACAGTCCTGGGGGCCAGGAGAAGCTACAGCAGCTGTATGTGCTGCCATGACTGTAATTGCAGCCAAGTCAGTGCTACTGGTAATTGCAGAAAGTCCAGTGGGCTGCTGCAGCCCAGACTGGGGCCAGAGGAGGGAGGGGACATTTGGCTGTCACTGCTGTGGGTGTCAGCCCTGTGCTTGCGTGGGTGTCGGGGGAGAGAGATTGCTTACAGCTTGTACAGTGCAGGGGTCTCGTTAGTGGAGGCTTCTGTGGGACAATGTGGCTTCTGAAATGAAAGCAGATCTTTCATATAAGGCTAATTCATGGTGGTTTTCTACTTCTGGGCCTAAGGGAACAGCTGTGGGAACTGCACGCTGAAAACTCCCCATGTCACTGGATCGATAACTGCATTCAACTGCACGTGAACGTTACAAATGGGCCTTTTAATGTCTGGCTGCAAATGGTGACAAACCACTTTATTTCAGTGTGCTGCTGATGCTCCTCCAGATGCTGTTGAATTTCTGGTTAGCAGTAACCCAGCCTGTAAGTGCGTGTGGGTGTGTGCTTTGCAGAACACTCCAGTGTGACGAGTGTTACCTGGGGAGCGTGTGTGTGTGTGTTTAGGGCAATGCCAAGTCTCTCTATGGCTGTTCGGGTCAGGAGCCAGGCTCCCTGTGAGGCCAGGGCTCTTCTGCAGCCTGGTAGAATGGCCTGACAGGAGAGGACATCTTGTCTATCAATAAGCTTTTAAGCTATTTAGAGGAGCTATTTAGTTACAGAGCAAGGACCTTATTAAACTGCTAGATTTTAAAAGCCCATGGTGGCATAGCTCCAGGCTGCTTTCTTCTCTGCAGTCCCCTCTTCATTTGCTTGTGTGGCATGACGTCTTCTCGCTGCTGTAGGTGCGAGAGCCTTCTCCCAGGCTGCCTTCTGGAGCAGCCTTCCTGCATCTCTCCATCTCGGTTGTACCAGTTTCGACACCTTACAGGAACAGCATTTCTTTGCTGACCGTACATTCGTTTATCAGGTTGTGTTTTGCTGGAGCCATAAGACAGCGTGCAGCCTGCAACAGCATTTGTAATTCACAGAATTACAGAATATTCATGGTTGGAAGGAACTTTTGAGATCATCTAATTCACTAGTATCAAAGCAGTGTTGCCAGTGACTGTGAGCACTCTGTTCTAGTTCAGATGTAACTTTTCCGAATGCCCTTGGACCTGGTAGCAGGAAATGGAAGAGCTTTTCCTGCCTACGTTCATCTTTTTTTTGGCCATTAAGTTTCCAGCCCCAGAAGTTGTCTGACCTTGTGTGAGGTGGCAGGACCTAATTTGCTTCTCTGCAGTTGCAGTAACGCTCTGTGTCCATGACTTGCTTTCTCCTGTTGCAGAAGAGCTGCCCTGAAGTCAGAACACCCTTTTATTCATGGGAGAAGATATCTGCTTACTGAAAGCTTGCTTGAGACTGCTTGCTGAATGTCTGGGATGAGAGTGCAAGCAATTTGTTGCCCAGTTTCCATTTAATAAGGGCACCGAGACTAATTAGCAACAGCGATTTGAGAGTTGATTAGTGCTGCCCCAACCACAATAGGGAAAAAACACAACAAATGATTAGTGTTAGTGTGCTTAGCAGGGAGGGAGAGTGGCCAACAGGAGTCACCATTGTAAAAGTAAGCTGTGGGCTTTGTTAGCAGTGCAGTCAGGTTCCAGGTGAGTGATAGGTTGCACAACAGCCACAGCCAAGAGCAGCAGATCTCCCCAAAACCCCTCGCAACAGCCTGCTGGGAGGATGCTCACAAGGGAGGCTTGGGCTGCTGTTGTTGCTGCCATCCGCTCTTAGGAGTATCAGCTTTCTTCCAAGCTCCTCTTGATTTTCAGGGATTTTTTTTCTTGGCTTTCATAGATATGGGAAATTTATGCCTTGGCTTCTCTAGAGGAAAAAATAATTCCCATTTATTATTTAAAGCTTATTCCTGGCTGATGTCTTCTCCTTGCAAATGCAGCTGAACTTTGTATTAAAATCCATGTGGCTCGGTGTTGCTATTAAAAGAGGGTTAGTTGTAGAGGGGGTGAAAACCCCAACAAAACCCTTCTTGGAAACATATAATGCCTCTAAGAAACAAATTAGGTCCAAGCCAGGGCATCAGAAGGTGCAGATGATGTGCAGTTAATTTGGGGTCAACTGGAAATGCCCAACTTCAGCTGGTGTTTCTGCTGATTTCACCCTTCTGTCGTTCCCTTTTAGCTCCGCTGTGGGTTATTAAGAGTCATTTCAAGTCGAGTGCCATTCTGGGGACAGATACTGAAGCCATCAAGAAGTGAGAGGGAAGGATCTGGGAGCGTGCTGCTGATTGAGGGCAGGTGGAGGGAGCTGCTTGCCCAAATGCCAGCCTCACACACGGCCGAGCCCCAGCTCTGCTCGCCCACGGTGGAGGTCTCGATCGGTGACACCAGCAGACATGGTGGGGGGGACAAACTCAGGGGCTGACAGGTGCTGTGGCCCAGAGGAGTGAAAATGTGCACCCAGCGCTGTGCTGGCCAGTCCCAGCACGTAGGATGGTTGCCTGCAGCTATTGATGGACCAAGAGACAACCACTAGTATCTAATGCCAGGCAAATGCTGCTGCAGCGGAGCTGGCGGTGCGAATGCCAGGGCTTCTGGTTGAGTGGGAAGGTGCCCGTCGGCAGGAGGTTGGTCTCTTGTCCCATCTGCATCTTGTGTGCTGATGCTGAAGTGTTGGACGAGTGGCAGAAAAATGTGGAGGTTAAATTGGAGCTCAGGGTGTCCTCCAGAGTCAGACAGTCGCTCCAGAAAGCAGGCCCTTCAAAGCTTTATGTGAAGCTGTAAAAGATTCAATTTAGAAGGCTTCCATAGGAGCAGGAAGTTCACTTGGTGTCAGGAAGGGACAATCTAATGAATCCTAAGGGTCCTTCCCGTGGGCTGAATAGCCCGTGTGTTGCTGTAACTTTATAACAGGAGCCTGGAGTTATTCCAGGTTCAGCTGAAGGCTTCAGAGCACACTACAGCAGGACAAGGAGTGCTGCTTTCCTTGAGGATGCCAAACTACAGGTGACACTGGGCCTGCTAGGAAAGCTTATCCACTGTGATCCCAGTGGGGCAAGGGCTGGCCCCAGTGGCCTACTGGTGGCCATGGGATCCAGGTACGGGAGCAGCAGTCTGCTTCAGCTCTCATCTTCACCAGGCATTATGGCTGGTCCTGCCTCGTCTCTCATCCGTGCTGACCCAGGCTGTATTCCCCATCAATGGAAGTGTTAATATTCCATGCTGAGGAGGGGAATGGCAGCTGTAAAATGCTGTATGGGTAAATGTCAGGGGTGCAAAAATAAGTGCTAAGTTTCAGGGGGATGTTTCTTGGTGAAGCAGGAATGGTTTAGCATGCTGGCTGCTGCACTAAGGAGGCAGATCAGCCTCGTTAAGCTGTTAGGAAACAGCTTTGAAATTACTATTAATAGCCTTTTCAAAATTACTCAAAATTTGTTTGGAATAACTGAAAAATTGTTTGCAATGTGGGTTTAGATTCTCCGTTCAGCTGAGGCCTTCTGTGGTCACGCTTTCACGTTGTACTTCTGGAGGAGCAAGTCGTGGGTGGGAAGGTGCCTGTGCCAATGGACAAGAGGCTTTGGAGCCCCTGGTGAGAACATGGACCCAGCTGAAAGTATAATGAGCATTTTGAGGTCGCCTTGGATTGTTATTTGCTGTATCTTTTCTTTCTACAAAAATAAACAGGCATGTGATAAAAATAAGAGAGGGCTTCATGCAGCCTAGCAACAACTTAAAAATTCTCCTGCAGCAGGAGGAGACACAGTGACAGGGTACAGGTAGTTGTGGCTGGGCAGGCACAGGAGTGGTGTTCCACCTCCAGGCTGCAAAGGGAAGGGAGGTTTCTACCAAGGATGAATTCTGAGCTCTCTGCGTTTGCAGGAAACCTCTTCATCCCAGACTGTGTGGTAGCATTGTCGTGGGTTCAGCATTGGAAGCACGTTGTCAGGGAGCGTAGGAACTGCTTTCCTGGCAGAGCAGGGCACGGCAGGGCTCCAGGGATGTCTCCAACAGCTCACAGCTGCTCCTCCAGCCTGATCCCACATCCCACACCCAGCCTTCTCCTGCACTGCTACTGCTCGTCAGCCCTGTTCTCCATGAATTCACTGTGTTGGGGAGCACTTTGTTTCTAACCTGGTTGCTTTCCTGCCAGAATAGCAAATGCCTTGGTTCGGTGGCAGAGCAGCTCTGGTGCCAGGGTAGGACCCCTGGGGAAGCTGTGGTAGCTCAGGTACTGTCAAGCCTTTCACACTAATGGGGAGATGTTGATGGTTGTGGAGCACCAAGTTGGTTGCACGGTGTCAATCAAATGATCAGATGTCCTGGTAGCAAATCCCCCGTCGCTGGAAATGGAGCTTTGGCAATTTTGCTTTGCTGTGAGAGTTTCTCCCTCCATCCATAAAATCCAGCTTTACGCTCAGGGTTCCTCTCCCTGCTCCCGAGCAGAAGGTGACAATTATGCTGACTGTCATAGGGACCATCTCCTGTGCTGGAGCCTGCACTGTTACTTGTCATCTGCTGCAGATTTGACAGAGCTTGCGATGGGCCCGAGAGCTTAATCGCAATACTCACCCAGATCCTGAATAAGCACTTAGGCTAAAAATAAGGTTTTATTTTGGAGAATAAGCAGCTGGTAGCGCTTTGCAGCTGAGGCTGCATTTCTTGACATGTGCAAGAAGCTGAAAGAATGAAGCACTTTTCTCTGGGCTGTCTCGGTAACGGAGATGCTATCGTGTCAGAGCTCCTAATGCTTTTGAGATGAAGTTTTATTCTTGAGACTAAATTACCCAGTCAGGGGAATTATAGCCATTCCTAATTACTGGAGCTAAAGATTTAAAATTTTTAGCCAGAAGTTCTGCAATCTTTCACAGTTCAGAATGATTAAAGTAGAAATATGCTAATGATCTTTAGCCTCTATTTTGGTTGGGTGCAAAGACGTGTTCTTCTCATTTTTACTCTGATTAAAAGCAATCAGGCTCTTTCATATCAGATAAAATTTGCCCTTATGACCTGGAAGCCCATGTGTGCACAATATTGGTGGTCTGGGCTTTTTGCAGCTGTAGAATGGTGGAGGATGGGTGGGGTGGCAGTGGGCAGGATGGTCCTAGTAGATTTGCCTTGGTCTGGACAAGTTAAGCCTGGTTCAGGGTTGAAGAACAAGAAGTCTTGGTCTTAGTTGGACAGACTTCTGTCTTGGTCAGAAGTGAACAAGCAGTAGGGAGATGTCTGAGAGCCCACATCAGCTCCTGTGCGATGTGGCTGTGTTCACCTTGGAGGAAGGGCAAGGTGAGGGGGCAAGCTGGAAAGAAGAAATTCATATTAAAAACAAACAAACTGGGAAGTTAATGGAGATCGAGTTTTTGTGATACTTTTTTTTTTGCTCTGTCAAGCACAGTGGGAGCAAGACACTGAAGAGCAGGGAGAAAGAATTCATATTTCATTGCTTTTCCTTGTAGAAGAATGTGCTGGTGTTTGTTAGTGATGATGGGAAAACAACATGAAGAAATGTAACCTCTGTGCTGGGAGCAGGCTGTATGTTGGGAAGGGCTTTGGCAAAAGCAGACTATCATGGTCACTGGCTCATCTAAGAAAATCCCTTGTGAGTTCTGGGACATGGCATGTTAATGCCCATCAGGAAAGTCAAATCCCGTGGTGCAAATTTTTATTTATATGCACCACAGGTATTTACATTTACAGTCAGTGGCTGAAATGTAGAAAACAGTTGAACCTGTCTCTTGAGGTCATCGTTAGGAGAGCTGTGGCTCTGGAACAGAGGCAGCCTTCTCCTTTTCTTTCCTTACTTATCTAGCTCCGATCTACATAAAACAAACAGAATTTTTAAGAGCATCCCAGCTTCTCTCCTTCATGAAGGATTTAAACTTTGTCATTCCCAACCAGCATTATGTATTCAGCATACGAACTGTCGGTCTGGGGGCTGGAAAAAGGCTAAATTCCAGAAGGGGTTTATAAGCAGGGAAGTACAAGCAGCCTTAGGAGGTGACTGTAGCACTGGATAGTCCACAAGAACGTTAGACTTCACAAATGCCAACATCCTGTGTGGTCAATGCTATAACCAAAATTTTACAAGCCACAGATTCTGATGGAGCTCTCTTTGCAGAGACTTTTAAATTAACATGCCTGCGCATTGCATTTTTTCCAGAGAGAAAACCTCAAACCAAGGCTTTCTTCTCGGCCATGGCAGTAACAGTTGCTTCGATTTATCTCACTGAAGAGGTGCATTTGTGTGCAGACTCATGGGGGCCATGAGGGCTGGAAGTGTTTGCTGTTGGGGCTATTCCCAAGTCCTCCTGTTAAAGGGTCCCTGTGTTGCAGCAGAGAGCAGACAGCACTTTGAGAGGACTCCAGCTGGGATTCTTCCATAGTTGGCATCTGGAGTTCCAAATTGCTTGTATTTAGAGGAAAAAATCTTTATTGAAGTGGCAGTCTGGTGGGGTCCCCTGGAAATTCTTTCTGTGGCCCCTGACTGCCCTTGTTGCCCCCGGTCCCGAGTTACAGAAGGAATTGTGGTAGGTCCCGGTCCTGCTTCTGGAGGAGCATCTGGCTCACAAATAGAGTTTTGACCTTTACGAAAGGGACATGTCAAGTCTAATTTGTCTTGATGTTTATCACATGACATAACCTTTGATTTTTTTATATTTTTTTTAATAGTGTTTTGAAGTTTGTCATGTGAGAAGTGGGACAGAGGACATGATTCATGACTACATCTCTTTCTCTCTGCTCCCCTTCACGCTCCCATCACTTTCCTGTCTGGGGGACATTGAGCATTGTTCTGGGCAAAGCTCTGTATCAAGAAGAAGAGTTGTCCTAAAGACAAGGCCTCCTGCAGCAGGAGGGGAGCATTAGCTTCATTTCAGCTCCTCAGCGTTGATGCCCTGTGGTGCAGAGATGCTTGTGATCTTCAAGGGAGCAAAGCACTAATCCTAGTCCTCTTGTAGCATGAGGCTTAAGCAAGAAGGGGAAGTAAAATTTTGGCAGCCTGGCCTTTTTAGAACGAGGTGGGAAGTTTGCGGGTTTGTTTTTCCTGGTTATTTGTTTGCCTGTTGAAGTTGTTTAGAAGAAGTTGTCACACCCTTCCTCCTTGGAAGCTGATTACTTCTTGATGAACGAGTTGGAAGCCCATGTTCTTCCTCCTGTTCCTCTGGTAGGGCTGAAAGGGAGGCGACAGCCAGCTGCGAGCGTGGGGAGCCCATTCCTTGGATTCAGACCACCCTTCATGCTGGTGAGATCTGCTTTTGAACAGGTGTCTGATCGTGCTGTCCTGCTGGTGGGGTCTCACCTACACTGCTTCAGGGTCCCCCTGTCCTGCCCAGGCTGCTGGGGCTGGGGCGCCTGAAGGTGGTCTGTGAGACGGTGGGTTTTGTGCCCATCATCTGGAAATGCCACCACAGGCTGATGTTTCAGTTTGTTCTGATGTTCAAGAGGTTTAATTTAAAAAAAAAAAATAAATCAAGCTGTCAAACTAAGCACACTAGATAATTGGAGGCTGTGAATCGCTTCTTGCTAAATCACTGGTTTGAGGTTCAGATTAGATCTCTTCTAAATAATAGCTATTAATTATTTCTTGTTTTTTTTTTCCCTTGTATAAGTGGGGAATAGTGCCTTGTAGTATAGAAACTTGAGGGCAGGCCCCAGCTCCAAACCTTCTATTTAATTGAATAAAAACAAAGGGATGAGGAAGAAGATGAGGCAAGAGCTGCAAAAATAGACACTCGCCCACGAGGAGGAGGGGACCGCCTGGAAACTGGGATGATGTTTGGATGCAAAGGTCTCAAATTCTTGTCCGTGGGGTTTGGGCGTGGGGGTGATAGATCCACAGCTGCTAACACAGGTCATCTCCTACTCTTCCTACTGCCTGCTCTGGCCCCACTGCCCTCGAGCTCCTCCTGCCACAGCCTCTGAGTTGTCCCTCCTTCTCTGGAGGTGGGAAGGAAACCTTGATGGACCACGCAGGCAACTTTCACCCACTCACGCGTGGAAGATGGAAATGGTGGTGGACAGGTTTTCAGGGTGGAAGGTTGTCCGTCAGTCGAGTTCAGTGCACTTGTCTGTCTGCTGTGCCAGTTGTACAGAGAACCATGGCAGCTCCTGCGAAAACCAGATGGCTGCCTAAAGAGATCAAGCTGAAGCTCTCCACCGAGCAGACAAATGCAAACCTCCGTGGCCTCTCAGTCTGATGTGGTGACAGTTCTTTTTTGGGTAAACTCGTTGAGTTCTGTGGCTTTCCAGGCTGCTTGCAGGTGCCCTTTTTCCCTCCACTCCTGAGGAGAGGATGGGTGTTTGCAGGGGATGGAGAGGGCACCATGGCTTGAACATAGTGTGCTGTGTCCAGGTCAGAAATCCCACCTGAGTGACACAGCAAAAGGCAGGTCCACGGTCCCTTGCCCTCTGTGCCTGGGCTTGGCTGTCTCTGAGGAACATTTCGGGAGAAGCTCAAGTATTGGGAAAACCCATGTCTTTCAGCATGAAAAAAGAATAATCGGGTGAAAATCCAGTACCTCAAGTAAGAATGATGATCATAAAAATTCATTACCTCCTTAATGCAGAAGCTTAGGGATTTCCCTGAGCCTGGTCGAATCAAAGTGTTTGTAGCTGAAGACTTTCTCCATTTGACATAAAAACCCCGGCATGCCTTGAAGTGCTGGCTTGTAAGTAATGAAGTTTTTGTCTGCCCCAGACTCACCTTTGACTTAAACTGGAAAATGCATCCCTTTTTATTTGTTTTTATTTCATGTGTCTGTCTTCCATTAGCTTGATAACAAGAGATAGCAGCAGCATTGAAATGGTGCAGCCTTGTCAAGGGGCCTGTAGAATATCATTCTTTACATCAGGGATGGAAAGAAACCCCTTCCAGCATTCTGTCTGGGGACCCATCATCTCATCTGTGGTCTGAGCTGTCTTAGAAGCATTGCCCAGCAATATGGGGTGGCATCTGAGACTTTTACATGCATGAACATGTATGTGAGCTGCATGGATTCTTGAGTTATCATTCAGAAGCTTAAGATCTCAAAATGATGTCAAGCCCTGGTCACTTTTAAAGCTTTTAAACACTATTAATATACTGTTAATGGCTGAGGGAAAAAAAAGTCTTCCAGTAAAACCCCGGTTGGTGATGTTTGGTCTCATGGGTGGAGGACCACCCAAACCTCTCATGGTTGGGCTGTGGGGAGCTACGAGTGGTGAAGAGTGACCGACCTCAACCTGGGAAGAGATGAGGGGAGAGAGACAGTATGCACAGGGCTGTAGCCCCTTGCTTGTTGTCAGGCAGCTTCCAACACCACCTCAGCCCTGTGGTGGCCTCATGCATTTGCAGGTTCCTCCATTGGACCCTCTCCACGGAGGGGCTACTGACTGGGTTGGGTGGAGGTGAGCTGAGTCCTGGATGTCTCCTTTCTTGTGGGATTTTTCCAAATGGAGATGGGTTCAGAAGATTCCCTGAAATACAGCAATTTGCTCACCGGTACTGGTGAGGTGAATGCTGACATGGGTGAATGTGCCACATGAGGAGGTGGAGGTGAGAAGTCCATACTGTAAAAGGAACATGAGCTGGGCTGAAAGTTTTGCACATGAGAAGTGAATGGCCCGACAAATGTACTTTTTTGTTTGCTTTCTCAGGAAGCGAGGAAAACAGGATTATGGCTGTTCTGCTGCCTGTAGCACAATGTTCTAAGTGGACATTCCTCTCCTCTTCCCATTTCTTCATGCTTCTGGGGAGCCTGTGCTACTTTAAGCTGCAAAAGGAGATGGGATTATAACTGCAGCTAGAGCAGTAGGCTATTTTTTCACTGAAGATAGAGTGGGACACTAATGAATTGCTTCTTTTCTGTAACCCACCTCTTACTTTCTTATAGGTGAAATGTCAGCAAATCCAGTTGAACCCTTTAATCTTTTTTTAAAGTAAAAAAAAAAATGCACTAAACAGACGCCTGGATTTGTTCTTGAACTGAATCTGGAGATAACAGCAAGTTAGCCTCATTCCTCTGATAAACATAGCTAAACTTGCAATTCTCAAGCTACTTTTGTAGGTCAGTTGAAACCGTCAGTCTGTCCAAATTTTGCAGCACAGAGAAGTTGTGCTGCCCCCTCCCACCGCCTGCCCATCAAAAAGCAACTCGGGAGGCTGCAGGGTTTTTAGTTCACAATTTTCTGGGGTTTTTTTGGCTTGTGATCATGCATGTAACAGTTGTAAGATACCGCTATGGATCTCACTAGTATCTTTCAGGTTTTTTGGGGGGCTTGAGTTAACATTAGCTTTTGTCCCAATAAAGCTCAGCTGTGGTGACTCCCTGAATTTGGTGAGTGTCTGGGTGCTGATTGCTTCAGCAGAAGTGTCTGCTTTACTGGGAATAGATGTGCTTGCAGGATCAGCTCTCGGCTAACAAGCACGTTGGCATACTTGGGTATTTTGTCTATAGCCAATTAGCATGATCTACCTCTTGACAGCACAGCCTACGTGGAGTATTTCAGCCCCTCTGGCACCCTTCGCCCTGCTGCCCTGCACCTGCACCCTCAGCAGTCTTTAAACGGCTTTTCTATAATTAGCCAGCACACTGAAATTCCTGTAATTTTTGTGTATAGCACTAATAAGCCTAAAGCATGAATAGCATCCCCTGTTTGACAGCACTACTCTGATCGTGTTGAAATCGGGTTTTTTTGGGGTGCCTACTTTGGAGAAGCTTTGTAAGTGCTTGCTCTCATGGGTCCCTACCCTGAAGCACCATTAGCGGGAGAAGTCCTCAAGGATCTTGGTGCACCCAATGTACTTGGGAGTCATGTGAAGAGATGGTGATAAAGGGCTGTTTTGTAAGTGATCCCTCCACCTTGGAATGAGCTTTGCTCTGTGGGAAGGGGGAGCCACTGTCTTTAAGAAGAGGGAGAGCATAAACCCAGCCTTTCTGTTATTCTGCAGCTGCTTGGAGCAATTCTACTCCTGGTAACAAATACTTGGCTTTTTCCATATGGTGCTTTGGGGGTTATTTTATTTTGGAGTAGGTTGCAGATATGATCTGATCAGCTTGCTGTGATAAACTGTGTTTCGGGTAGGGTGCTCAAGTAACTTGAAGAGGAGAAATGCTCATTAGAGAGGAAAATTCTGGGTTTTCTGTATGAGCTAATCTGGTTTCTGATCCTGCCCTGCTGTCTTTCTTTTCATTTTGGGGTGTGCAGGGGAGCTACGTCCCTTTATGTCAGAAGAGGCAGCATTTGCTCCACATGCAGAGTCCAGCACAGGAAAAATATTTTCTAGCCAGACTGTTAACTGATCCTGCAGCAAGTGAGATGCCTTTGATCCTTCTGATGGGAATCATCTTTGGGGAGAGCTTTCCAAGGCCTCTCTCAGGTTTGCTCATGGTAATGCAAGGCGGGTTTTCATCTTCTCAGCAACAGCTTTGCAGGAAGGAGCCACGGCTCTGCTGGGCCTGGCAGCTCCTGTCCCAGTGCTGCTAAAAAGATCCGGGGGATTTGTCTGGTTTACAAGTGTGTGCAATTTACATTTGTCCAGGAATAAGATTAGCTGATGTCTTTCCTGTGTTTGCCCCGTGAGGATGGAGGCTCTCTTCCCTTATTAGTGGCTTTAATAGAGTACCTATGGCTGTTCCTACAGAGGGTACAGAAAGCTGCCTTTGTTCTCTACGTGGCAGACTCAAATCGATCGTGCCCGAGCCCACGGGTCCTGTGCTCCCTCAGATTGTGGCCTGTCCTCCCTCCTTGCCCCTTCTCCCGCATCCCTGGCCAGCGTTCCTGGGCTCTACCCCATGCCCACCACCAGCTCTGCTCTCCCATCTTCCCTGGGGCTGAGATGGCAGGTCAGTTTTTTTTTTCCAGTTTCTCCTTTCCTGTTAAGTCAATAAGAGATGCTTTAAAATTTGTTTATCGTTTCGGGTTTGGGAAAATCAGTAATTATGCCCAAAGAGCATCATAGCTGTAGCTTTTGTCTTCTGTCCCTTGCTGGAAGGTTGGTCACGGGAGAGGGAAGATTGTGGAAGAAAACCCAATAAATCATAAATTCCCTTGCAAGATGAAATATGAGTTATTACCGTTTTCTCAAACACCTAACTGCATGCTGTGAAATCAATGCCAGTCTGTGGCATGGAGGAGAAAAGTCCCGTTAACATGTATGTACGTGCTCTTCTCTTGCCTCTGTCTTTGCCCATCGGTTGAATTGACAACTTGCTTGCAGTTTTTCCTGCTTGATCCATGGAAATTTTAGTTACTTGATCCTCGCATGCTGGAAGTGCTCTCCAGTGCAGAGATGAAGGGGAGGGCAGAGAGTCCTCTTGAACGTGGCAGAAATTTGAATTTTTTGATCTGACATCTCATGACTGTTCCTTTTCCAGCACGTCACTATAATCTCAGCTGTGGACATAAATTTTGGGGGAAAACTGAACCTTATTCCTTGAACGCCAGAAGAGGGAGGAGCCAGAACTTGCACCATTTCCCACTGTTTCTTCCCCCAGACTCTGTGCTTGTCCCTTGTCCTGGCAGCGCTGGGCAAACCTGAGTAACTGCAGAGAGTGTTTCTGAGGCTGGGTCTTCAGCCCACGGCCACATTTTCACCAAGTCAATCAAAACAACGATGGGCTGAGACTAACTCCTTGTGGTCTGCTCAGCACTCCGGGAGGCTAGAAATTAGTTGCATTTTTCGTCATCCTTAATACAAGGGCTTTATTATGCACTTGCGCTAATTGCATGCAATTCATCTAGGACTGAATCTCGGTAAGCAAAGGGCATATGTAGTTGTTTTTTGGGCTACCAAACAGAAGACTGGGCAAAGACTGGCACAACCCCTTCTATTTGGCTTTTTTTGTGGCTTTTAATGCTAGTATGTCAGAAGTCCAAGGATAACTGCTCGCACTTCACTGCGGCGTCTTTCCTTCCACCTTGATATATCCTGGTTCATAATCCTGAGCTTTCATCGAAGCAGAGGCTATCTGCAGGGATTTTTCTCAGTGTAGATTTTAACTCTAATGTATTTTTTTGTGTGTAGTTTGTATATAGGTAGAACACGTTTCCCCTGCACAGATGCATGTCTGATATCGACTTGGCTTGCCAATCACATGCCAAAAGGATGCTAAATGGGTAAACCCTAAAGAGCAGCTCTGTTGCTTCACAGCTCTTCACCTGGGACAGGCCCCTGAAGCATTGAGAGCAATGAGAATCAGGGCAGCAGAGATCAGCAAGATATTGAAGTATGTGTCGACTGCTTTATTTTTAAAGCTTCTGTCACTGCTTTTATCCTCTTAGTGTGTTCTGGTTACTGGAGGGTGCAGAATTGTGAGGGGAAGGAATTGGTGGCTGATTCTGATCATCGTGGCCAGTAAATGGGATCTGAGCATGGATGGAGAGACCCAGGATGAAGCATTTCCAGCTTGGGAAGTACAAGTGTGCAGTGGTGGGTTGTCTGTGTTTCGTTGTTCCTTACCTCTTTCTGCCCCCATCTCTCTGACTTCAAAGCTGCTTGCTCCCGGGAAAGGAATCATTTGAGTGGGATGTGCACCCCTCTGATGACTTTTCTTTGTCCCAAATGTCTGGAGTTAGTCTGTCTCTTTTGCCAGGAGCTCTGGCTTTTGCTTTAGCATGATTTGCCCAACTCAAGCCCTTTCCTTGGCTTTCCTTCCTCTTCACTCCTCGTTGGTGCGGGCTGTGCACAGAACCCCGCAGAAAAGCACCCATCTGTCTGTTAGAAACCCACCATAGCATATCAGCAGGAATTCCAGATCTGCTTCTGGGCTGCCTCTTTGTCAGGAGAGCTCAGCCATGTTTTTGTTCACTCGCTAGCCAGGCAGAGATTCTGCAGGTTTGTTTGGAGCTTTTCTTATCTTATTTGCTCAATAACCAGGACAGTTGCCCGTTGTTTCACGCGCATTTTTATCATGCATTTTGCAGTGCTGCAAGGTACAATATCTGCTTGCCAACAAGAATTAGTTAATGCATTGGTCTTAGCCAGCAACCTGGGGACTAAAAAATTCTGATTGGGGCTGCAAAAAGGGGAAGGAGCTGAATTTCCCTCAGCAATGCAAAAATCCCAAACTCAGCCCATTTGCTTGAGCTCTGTGGTTCAGAAGGGAGAACCCATATCTGGTATGTTGTTCTGCCCACAGACAAAGGCGAGCTGATTTTTGTGAATTGCTGTAGCGATCATTTAAATCTGGAAGGAATACAACGTGCAGGCAGTTGGCAGTGACTGGGGGTGAATGGCATGTGACCGAAGAGGTGGCGTTTGTCCCCGGCTTGAGTAACAAAGAACCAGCCTGTGCCTGTGTATGCCAGCAGGATAAATATCCTAATTTCGGCAGTGGTCCGTGTCAGTGCAGCTGTGTGAAAACCGAGCTGTCACTGGGGACAAAACTTTGTCTGTCTTTTGTTGTGGTGTTGTGAGAGCTGGAGCAGTGACAGGAGGGTGAAAATCATCAGCCCTACCCGGGCACCCCTATGGCTGCAAAAGCAGCCCCAGGAAAATGAGGGCACTGGTTCTGGCACATGCAGGAGAGCAAATGCCTTTGATCAGTAAAACCTGGAGGAGAAATAATGTTGTGTTTTCTTGGATCAGCCCCCTGTGGAGGCAAAGAAAAGCTTGCCATACGTTAATGGGCCACTTTCATAAATGTGGGAGTCTCATACACACAGGGTGGCTCAGCCTGTCTGTGCTGATGCAGCCGTCAGCTTGTTTGTCTAGAAAATGCTTTTCTGAAAGGTATGATTATTCTAGACTGTTGAGCAAGTTCTTCTGTGTGAGTGCATTTAAACAACACTCGTGGTACGTGTGGAAGGACTCAAAATGAAGGGGGGGTGTGGGTCTGACATTTTCGATAGCCCCAGGGTAGCAGCCGAGGAGGTCACGCAGCCAGGACACTGAGAGCATTTTCTGAAATGCTTGGGTCTCTTATCAACCCATGCGTGTGGGAAGCAAAGGTGTGTGCATATGTGTACATCCTGTACATGTGTGCTGTCTTTGGGGATGCTGCTCTTGGGGCAGAGAGGATGAGAGCAGTGTGAACCATGGGGGTGAATGCATCCGTGCCTGGCGTTGGCCATGCTCACCTACACCCAAGACATCCTGGGAGGATTTTCAAAAAATGCTTTTTGAAAAGCATTGGGAAAAGCATCCCTCCCCACTTGCCTTGGGAAGAGGGGGGCCATGCAGAACCCCCCAGGGCAGTGCTGAGGTCTGGCTCTGTCCTTGCTCAAGTGGGGAAACCCCTCCTGCGAATGGGGGCAGGAGGAAATTGGCAGTGGACTCTGGGGAAATCCTTTGTTTGCTCCTGTTATTAGCAAGGAGAGAGGAAGTAATGATTTATTGATGCTTCTGTGATTCTCCTATGCTGGGCTATAAAGGAAGAAATTCTGTTTCCTGGCTGATTTTTCGTGGCTCTAATTGAGCTGTAACTTGTTCCTGCGGAGCAGCTCGCCTGCAGGGTGCCGATGGTGCCCGGGTTCTCTGATGCAGCACCCCATCAGCCAGCCTAGCCCGTGATCGTCAGGGGTCACTGCTCTGCCCTTCCCCTGCCTCTCAATGTAGCCAGGCTGGTCGTGACAGGCTGTTTATAGAGCCCAGCATTCCTCTGCTGCAGCATTTTACATGGTTAAACCAGAATTACCTGATAGAGGGGGTGGCGGCCACTCCGTTTTGGGATGAGGTGCCATATGAGTGTGCCAAAATACCCCTCTGTTCTCATGGCGTGTTGGGCAGAAGGTGGTGTCCTATTGATGGTGCCTCTCATCCTGGTAGCTGTGCCACCCCCTGCTGACCAAAGAGACCCGAGTGGGCACGCACAGCTGCCACCTTCCACCACTGTCACTGCACTCCCACCTTCCGAGAGACACTGGTGTGGCTGTGCCACTGGTGAAAGATGTTGGTAAGAGCTGCAGTGGGTGCTCAGGCTCTGCCAGCCCCCACCCGTGAGGTTACCAGCACAGCTTCAGTAAATCCAGCTGAATTCCCAGGCTTTACGTGGCACATCTCCTCGGCCAGCCCCACCGTACAGCCATGCCCTTTCCATGCACTCCCTGGTGTCCGTGTGAGCCGTAGCTTGCTCTGCAATGAGCAGGGTTCCATCTCTGTATCCTGGAGCCGTGGGAGGGAGGCAGCAGGGGCTGGATCTGAGCTCGGGGCCCTACGGGGGCGAGAGCAGGCTGCTGAGCACCCATCTCTCCCGCCTGGGCTCAAAGACTCTGCTCCCTTTCCTTGGTGCTGCTTTGTGACCTCTCTTCTGCAAAGCCCTGCATGTCCAGGATTACCTGCTGGAGGGTGAGGAGGTGGGGACGTGTTGCTCGGGGGTCTCTGCCTGCCCATGTCCCAGCTGGTGCTGGATGCAGGTAGGAACCCCCTGCCTGGTCTCCCCAAACCACATGGGGCTGGGAGGCACATGTATTGTCCTGAATTGCTGTGAGGAGGTCCTGGGGTCCCAGGGAGAAGGTGATTTGATGGTGGGACACTGGCAAACCTGCCTTCCAGCCCTGCGAAATCCATGCTCCTTTTAACTGCAGCGTGCTTTTTTTTGTCCATCCTCTTCAAAGTGATGCCATTTTGTTTATCCGGAGGAATGTGCAGATTCCTTCTAATCACAGGATTTATTTTTTAAGCCCAGGACTATAGTGCAGGGGACCCCCAAGGCTGGGTGTCCTACAAACCCTGAGTGTGAGGTCGCCCCTGTGCTGAAGGCCCTGCCCAGCTCAGCTGAGCAAGGGGAGGAGGAGATGATTTACGAGCAGCATCAACAAAATGTCATAAAGTGCAAGTGGCAAGTTAATGCTGCTTTTTCATTCCAGCCCTTTTGCCAGGGCCCTGCTAATAGAGGGTTTGGGGAGCAGAAACAAAGGAAAGAGCCTAGCAGCTAAAAGCCGGTTGTCAGAGCAATGCTGCGTTAGTGTGAAAAAGCTGTGTTTTAGCAGAAAAGAAATGTCCTCTCCATAACAAATGGCATCACTCAGCGAGCAGCAGCTCCAGCCTGTGGGTTCCTGGGGGCTGTGGACGATGTCCATGTGCTCTCTGGAGGAGGGCAGAGATGCAGAGCCGTTCAGTGGGACTCAGAGCTCCATACTGTGATCTTCCCTGGGAGGATGAGGCTGAGAGAGGTGGAAGCCCATATGGGTGGAAGCCTGGCAGGCTGGGGAGGGCAAGAGAAGGCAGCACAAAGGGGTGCAACTCATGGAGGGGGTGGTGATGGATGTGGGGGGACTAGGGAGTGCGCCAGGGTGGGCGGTTGGAAGCTGTGGCAGGAGCTGTGCTGAGTTTTGGGGTGGGAGCTGACATGGGAGCAGTGGGCCCCATGTTTTGGGGTGGGCAGACTGTAGTCAGGGCAGGGGTCTCCAGAGCTTGGAGCAGCAGAGGTCCTCCCCTGGGGACAACATTGCTGGAGACCTTTGCGCTGCTCCCCGATCCCAGAGAGAACATGCAGCTTGCCATAATTTTCTCTTAGAAAATGAGATGCATTCTCTGAAATAACTTGCCTTTCCTTCCAACATTACTTTAAATCTGTTCAAATGAGCTTTGCTCCATTTCCTTGCTTAGACCTGTGGTTAGCGGTGGTGAAATGCTCCCTAGGGGCTGCTTGGGGGCTTCATCCCAAAGTTGGGTTCTGAGTCTTGGTTTTGTCTTTGATCTGATACTTAAGCAAATTTGGTAGATGTATTTTAACAGTTTTCAGAGTTCTCCCCAGTTGCCTCCTCCCCTACATCTCTTTGTTGGGAAAAGAAACCAACCAAAAAAAATCCCTAAATTTTTCTTTTTCCAAAGCTGAGTATTGCAGAAGGGTCCTCTCATCCCCACCTTTTTTTGGAGGTTGGGTTTTTTCCCCCCACAGCCTGAATTAACAGCAGTTGCTGTTAATTCACATTTGGTTTAGTAATTAATCAGGACATAAATAATACATAGCATGTTATCAGGAAACTGCGTGCCGGTGCTGTGGAGGCAGGTACTTTTCGGCACCGGCTGGGAGGGCTTGCCTTCTGCTGCTCTGCAGCCCCCTAAGGCCAATTAAGGTGCATTTGTGATGAGATTCCAGCCGCTTCTTGGCTGGATAAATGGTTGCTCTGGTGCAGGGAGGGGGGAAAGCAAGCGAAGATGAAGGGGGTTTTAGTGTTCAAACAGCTGCAGTAAGCGCTGGGGTCCACTCATTGCCCTCCTCTCCTGTCCCCCCCTGCCTGGGCTGGAGCTACCAGCGTTGGTACCAAAGGGATGGTACAGACCTGTGGGTCTGATACACCCAGGGCAAAGATTCAGTAGGACCTCCTTTGCCTTCAGCTTTCGTCCTATAAAGGTCTTTTCTTCGGGAGGCATGTCAACTGGTGATGAACAAAGCCTTGAGGGATGTCCCAAGTGTGGAAACCTGCTTTACCTTCTCTCCACCACAGCACTCCCAGCCTCCTGTGTAAGCCCAGGAAATGTCATCTTTGGTGTTTCTTGCTTCGAGGCTGGTGTTTATTTCAGCTGAAGTAACGAGTGCTAAACTGGCTGGCAGGAGGAATAAATGTTGCTATGACAGTTTGGGTGGAGATTTGGAAAAGGCCTTTCAAGTTGCAAAACAAGTATAAAAACCATCAAGAAAAAAAGCAAGCAAAAATGCAAACCCAGAGCAAACGGACTCTGAGGGCCACCAGATTTTGACTAGGTCTGTAACGTTCACAGCTGTGTATTTGCTCCATAGCAAGGGCAGCAAGAGCTGAGTTTGGGATGAGCTGAGTTTGCTCTGCCCCGGGTGTTCCTGCCCTGATCCCTGGACTTGGCCACTTGTGACAGCAACTTTGTTCTCCAGCCATAATTCTTCAAAGAGCACACTCAGTTTGAATCACAGCTTCAAATATGTTTCCTTTGGAGGAAGGAGGGCAAAGTGAGATGGTGCGGAGGTGGGGTTCCGGCTCTGGGAGCTCTTAGTTGGCCCTTTGGCTCATGGGGTGCCTGCTCTGTGGGTTTTCTGTCCTGCGGGCTCTCCTTCCATAATCACAGAATGGTTAGAGTTGGAAGGGACCTTAAAGATCGTCAAGTTTCAACCCCTCTGCCATGGGCAGGGACACTCCCAAAGCCCTATCCAGCCTGGCCTTGAACACTTCCAGGGATGGGGCACCACAACTTCCCTGGGCAACCTGTTCCAATGTCTCGCCACCCTCACAGTAAAGAATTTCATTAAGCTCTGGTGCAGAAGAACTGCAGCTGAAGCGGCACAGTAACGTGTGGGATGTTGTGTTTCTCAGGTGCTGGAGCAAGATGTGGTTCTCCAGTCCATTGACCGTGCCATTGAGGCTGTGCACAACGCGGCCATGAAGAATGGGGGAAAGTACAACCTGGAGCAGAGAGATGTCCTCCAGTAAGTATGATGGACATCTGGAAGAGTTGGCAGATGGAGAGTGGTGACAGTGTGGTGCTTGCATCTTTTTTTATTCTTGGGGATGAAGTCGGACATGGTTGATTTGAGTCCTGAGTGCTGATGTATTCAGAGAGCTTCCCTGTGTTGGAGCTGGTTGGTGCTCCAACCTCCTGTCAACCGCATCCAGCAAAGGGGTACTTCAGTCTCCCCCCTCTATCCCTGTGCGTGTAAAGAGGAGGAAACTCTCAGCTCCACTGTAGGCTTAGAGGAGAAATCCAAAACCTTTCCGGATGCCTTTTCTCCTCTCTGTCAGCCAGGAGTTGTAGAAGTTGTTGGCATGTGGCACAGAGCCCTTAATATGTTCTCAAATAATTGCTTGTGAGGAGAATTTTTGTTTTTCTCTGACACCTCACATTCTGCACTGAGGCACACTGGTTTAATCTCAGTTGAACAGTGATTCTAAAGTGCAGGCGATTTCTGACGCTTGCAATGCAATATGTGATTCTCCCTCGAGGAAGAGGCATTTTTCTCCAGCAAAATGATGAATAAATCATGGGCTCTTGCAAGGCCTCTTCCTTCCTCCCCCAGAAGTGCTTCCTTAGTTGTTAATGAAACTGGAGTTGGAATTCAGAGTAATCTAACCCATTTTGATATATATAGCCCAAATGCAATAAATCATTTAAATATATAATTTAAATGTTGCAGCACAGTCACTCTCTTCCTTTAGCTTTGCTGTTCCTGACGCTGTCATTCCGTTTCAGGAAACTGATCCATCACCGGAAGGAGACCGTGTCCCGCAAAGGTCACTCTCCCACCCCTCAGGGGATGGTTATGACACAGTCCTCCAGCGATCACCACCTGGATGTGGCACGACAGCCCAACGGGGTGTGCCGGACAGGGTATGAGAGACATCACAGTCTCCCAAACACTGAATTCGAGGAGGAGGATGAAGGTCTCTACCAGGTAACAGCAGTTGGACGCTTTCTAGGTTCCTCTGGTGGTATGACATCACCATCCTGTTTAATAAAATGTCTCTGCAGCTGAAGTCATGAATGAAGTTGTTTGTGCTGGTCACCTGCAACGCGCATTGATGCTGTCTCTGTCTAAGAGGTCTGAAACAGTCCCTCTGACATTTACTCTTCTGATGCTTTTTGGGATCCTTGAGGGTTTCACGGAGACATGCGAGATCGCTCTAGACTGTATGACTGTCTCTTAACAACTTCCTAAAAGAGTTGTAAGCTCCCCAGAGAATACTTTGAAAAACAGTTTTGACATGAGTACTCCCTCTGAGCACTCAGCACTGCTTTGTGTTTCCCCCTTGTTAAATCTGCACAAGATCTTTGGTCCTTAAGTGTTTTATCTGCTACGGCTGCCTATTTTTACTACTCAAACCACAAAAAACTCAAAGACCCTGCTTTGTCTGAATGTTCCTTGTCATGATGAATTAAAGGTGAATTGCAGGAAATATGATTTAGAGCAGGTTTGGTTTTTTTTTTGTATCACAGTGGCACACAAGTCCAAGGTTACTGTGTGGCATCAGCAAGGCTTTGAAGAAGTAGCCCAGGACGGATGCAGCAGTTGTTGGGGATGAATGGCGGGGCCGATCACGCCGTGTAGGAATAGCTGTGTGTTAGGGCTGAAGGCGCCAAGCAAGGATGAGCATGGAGGTTTTTTTTTCCTCCTACAGATGAACACGTGCACTGTAGTTTTTCTTCATCTGTCTGGGATAAGCGTTCGGAGGCAGTGTTTATAAGGTACTGATACGCTGTCACTCCTAGCAGATGAGGCTTGTTTTGTGCTTGAGGAATTGTGATTCTGCAGAGACGAAAGGTAAATCTGGCTCATACAGAGCACAGCAATCCCTACAAACCCCATTTTTTCTCCTTGGTATTCATTTTCTTTCCTGGGCAGCCAAACCAGCTGCATTCTCAAGCCCACGCATTACAGGCTAAGTGAATGGAGCACCTTACAGCCCATTCTCTGTGCTGATTTCCCTGTCTTTATCTGGCCTGTGGTTTGGTTGCTCGCCAGGTTCCTTGGCTGACAAAGAGCTTTTTTCTGCCTGGGTTGCATTGAGGGTGCAGTCGAAGGGCTTCCAGCATTGCCCTGTGCTGAAAGGGCTCCTTGAGGTTTTAACAGCTCCGTCGAGGGATTTCCTGTGTGCTTTGAAATAGAGGAAGCAGCACTGCTTTCTTCCACTGGTTATGCAGCTGACTAAGCAGAAACCGACCGAAATCTAAATGTTCCCACTAACTCTGGAGAAGCCGAGGTCTTGGGATGTGCTTTTTCGCTCCTTTGGATTTCAAGTATGTTCAGTGTTTGCATGGGGAAACTTAAGCAAAATTTGAAGTGCAGTTTTCGCGCTGGTGGCTTTGCTTCCCAAGGGGATGAACTGACTGAAGTAGTTGCTGATGATGCCCGTGCTGAGCCCTCTCTTTAGCTCCTCTGTAGTTAGCATGAGGTGGGAAGCTGGGGCAGTTACACACCAGCTGCCAAATGAGGAGGTTGGAATCTCAGAGTGTTTTAGTCAGCCTGCTGCATCTGTCAATGCTCAGTGGGCTTGTGATGCTCATCTCCAGAAGCCTTTGCTGTAGGCTTGTGTGTCTGGCTTGGCAGAGCTTGCCTGGAGGAGACAGTGGGCAGGGGATTGTTGATTTGTTGTTTGGTCGGGGTTTTTTTGTTGTTTAAATGTTCCTACTATACTAGCAAAATCCCCAGGAGTTAATGTTGAAGGAAGGGTGTTGGTTTCTGCTGGAAAGGAGATGGGAGTGTTGTGGTTGAGTCAGCTCTTGTCTCAAGCAGCGCTGGGAGCAGAGCCTCTGCTAGCAGTCCCTGCAAAATGGAAAAAGGAGAGGAAGCATATGTGTAAAATCTGCAGATTCAGGGAGGTTCACAGCCCCCTTGTAGGGGCCTGGAGAAAGGAAGACTTTTTACTCATATGTAGGTGCTTCTCTCTGAAACCCTGGACAAAGTCATTCCTCTTCTCCCCTCTGTACAGAAGGGATTTGAGCTGCATGGTTATATTCCCCTTGGCAGCTGGAGAGAGGATGTTTTCTCCCCTTCTCTTCCCTCGAGGATTTTGGTACTGTACATCTTCCTCTTGGCCTCACACAGCAGCTGGGGCATGGAGTGGAGGGAGGGGATGGCCATCGGTTACCCATTGTGACTCCTGCCCGTGCTGTGACTTATCACTCAGGCAGGCACCAGCCTGAACTGGAAATTCCTGTGATGCTTCGTGTTCTCATCGCAGTCACTCGGGCTGTGGCGTGTGGCCATCTAAATGAGGCTGGCAGGGCTCTGAGCTAACACTAGGTGTACATCGGTTAATTTAAGCTCCAGTCTGTAATAGCTGTGTTAAACTTGCATGATAAATTTGGAAGGGCTAATGAAGCCATGGAAATACTCCAGAATGACCCAGCCCTAACCATCTCTGAATAATATCACGCTGCTGCTCTAAGCTCTGAGCCTGCCTGTCTGCTAAATCCCACCACTGTGCCGTGCCAAGCAGCTCCGACTCGTGCTGTTAACTCCAACTCTCTGCAGAGAGGGCTCTGCTTTTAGCACAGCTGAGCTTTCCGGATTTGGGACCAGCCTTCCAACCATGCCATGCAGAGACCTCTCCTCATCTGTTTGGCCTCTCTCAGCTGTGCGGTCTCTTTTTGGACCGATGTGGATAATTTGTGAAGCTATAATGCAAGTATCATATAGCGTTTTACCCAGAGAATAATGTGGGATGGATTGACAAGAACAGAGGAGCTCAGGCTGGGACCCTGCAGTGGTATCTTCTTCTAATCCACCAGCTAAAGGCACTTGTAAAGAAGTGACTTGTTATGTGACATAGTAAAAGGCTGGATATATTAGGTGTTGGGTGGGAGAAAGGGACCAAGAGATGTCTTTTTAAGCTGTGCAAACTGCCCTGTCTTCACTTGTCTGGTGGGCTCCAGGCATGGGCTGTGAGCACTGTATTGTCAGCTTTTGGTATCGAGTCTTGAAAAATTAAGGTGGCTCCTGAAGTTGTCTTATTTCCAGGAATATTTTTCCTGCCATTTCAGAGGAGGTTTCTGTCCTTCCTGGATCCAGAGAAAACAAAAGTACATTTTTCATTCTCCTTGTTCTGAGCTATTTAAAATAGACACCTTTTTGGGGCCTGTCTCAAGTTTTTTGCTGTGGCACCTGGCATTGCTCTGTGCCCTGCGTGGTGTTACAGCGCTGTTCAGCACTGACAGGTCACAATAAAACATCTCTTCCAGGGCTAAACAAACCTGGCAAATTGGCCTGAATGTCACTATAGATTCCAGCTGGCTTCAGCCTGGGCTACCTGAGACATTTAGGCCATTGCCTCCTCTCCCTTCCCATGCCATCCTAAGTGGTTTTGCTGCAGGCAGCAATTGCAATATCTTATAAAAACAGATAAATGTTGCAGGCAGCAGGCTCTGAATCACAGAACTCCCAAGAGACTCCAAACTGAGTCTCTTGGCCCTGAGCTGCTGGGATGTGAGGATCAAAGTATTGATGTGACGTGCTCCCACCTGGCTCGGCCACTCTGGTGGTAGCATCTTACTGATCAGAGCTTACCCCTCACCGGAGTAATTCAGGGTGAAAATGATGTTGGTGGTCATGGTGTTGGGATCCAGAAGTTGGAAGCTGGGTCTGGGGGCTTGTGTGCTGCGTTCCTAGCAGAGGAGACTTACAGGAGAAGTCCCAGCTGTGGAGAATTAATGTAACTCCCTGGCAAAAGCTTTTCCCAGCGGGTCTTGCTATAGGTAGCGCAGCATTGCACAGAAGGTCTGGCCCTATTTTCTCCCTGCATGAGCAGAAATAGCTCTGAAAGCATGGAAAAGGCATTTACATGTCTCCAGTCCTTGTCTTTGTCTTTCTGCGAGGGTATTTGTAGCTGATGTAATGGATCTCTCCAGAAGAGTGTCTAAATACGCGCTCTGTTTGCAGCCTCTGTGGAGCTATTGAGAGTAGTGTGGAGTCACGGCGAGTGTGGGGGATTGCATTTGGAATAAAGGAGGAGTAAATGCTTGACAGGTCTACACGATGTGTGTGCTGTGTGCTGCTGAACACAGCAATTAAACAAGGGCTGCTTTGCCTGTCACAGGGAGGGGATGAAGCAGGCTTGAGTCCTGCTTTGTTCTTCTAGGAAGCTGCCTATTAATATCTGTCCTCTTGAGAAAACTTACCCGGATGATGAGAGAGATGTAAGGACAAATCTACACGCGCACGGGAGAAAGGAGGTTTCATAACAGAGAATGTCTTTATTGTCAACCTCCTTTGATTGCTCTGAAATCTTTCCTTCTAGATCCCACCACAACCCCGGCGTGCTGCTCCTGTCACCCCCCCGCCTCCAGAGAAGCGCAAGAGTGCACAGGTTGCTGCTCCTATTAAAAGTAAGGACAAACTGCTTTTTGGGCATGCAACGGACACTGGGCAATATAAGTCATGCTGCCCAGATAGTCTTGCTTTGTGCCTATATCCTAAATTCCTATAGGTTTCATATCCTTTTATATATGTGTGTGTATATATCTATCTCCTAAATTTCTGTAGGTTTTAATGGTAGGAATCATGAGCTGGTGGACAGCGTTCCTCCATGTCCTGTCTGACCCAGGAGGGCCTGGGCAGGCTGGCACCTGTGGATGGAGGCTGGTACAGCGTCCTCCTGGTCCTCTGGTGCTGGTAGCCCTGGGAAATGTGGTGCTCTCCAAGGAGCAAACTCTCTGCCTACTTACGTGGCTAATGTGGCCAGCACAACCTCGATGATTTAAAGGGTTTTTGTGAATGTTTTCCTCTCGCTGACAACATGGCCATCTCCCAGCAAGGCAGAGGGAGTTTTCCCTGGCAGCACAGAGTGTTCACCAGGGGGAGCTCACTGGTAGTGATTTTAGGACAAGGCCAAGGCTGCTTTTGGCTCCCAGTCTGTTGAGTGCTTTCTTTGTACAGTGCCTGGATGAGATTTCCATAAAATTGGTGGCTGTAAGGAGTGGAAATAATGCCAGGGACATGGCTGAGCATATGCTGTATGCATACAGAGCATATGTATGCATACGGAGCTCTATGTATACAGAGTGTATGTTCCACAGGTGTGGAGCTGTTGATTGTGAGAGCTTCAGAGCAAAACAGGACATGGGGCCAAAACAGGAGCCTCTCTATCTTCAGTGCTGTTGGGCTGGCAGAGGCAGTGGTCATCCTGCTGAGATGCTGTCAGCTTGCCCAGGTGCTCTCCCGTGCTCTGAGGGTCATGCCATTAAGTGACACAGCCCATTTCAAGCCCACTCATGTCCTCTCCTGAGGAGCAGGGCAGAGCTGTTGACTTGCAAGTAGTTAATTGAAAGTTGAGGCTGGCACCAGCTTATTTTAATGGTATTGAGCCATTTTTCACTGTGGTGGAGGAAATTTGCAAAGGTCAGTTTCCTTCAACTCCTTATCTTGATTTCATGAAGCATGGTGGAAGCTATGATTTGTGAATGCTCCTTTGTGAGGAGGAGGCGGAGGAGTGAAGGAGAGGGATGCTGAATGCCTGTGGGAGTGCAGTACACTTTTTCTGCCAAGTTTGTGCTTGCCTTGGGGTGGAGTGGTGGGTGGACAGTGGAGGGCTCCCAGGGCCAACGGGGCAGGAAAGGCTGGAGTTGTGCCGAGGTGCAGCCCTTTGGTGGGGAGAAACTGCTTTCCCCAAGAGGTGGGCTCCCTGTAAGGGTGCTACTTCTCTTCCAGCACTAACATCAGCTGCTCTTGAGAAGCTCTAGATGAAGGAAGCTCAGTGTCTGCCCAGGTAACTGTTTTCATAGTCAGAGAAGGACTATGGAAGGTGGGACAGATACCACAGCTAGAGCTAGTCAAAACTAGAGGTGGGGGGAGAAATACAGTAGTGCAGGTAACATGGAGGCTTGCGGAAGCGGTCTATGCTGGGGGGCTCCTGATCAAATGTTGGCCAGTGCTGAAAGGGAGAGGCTGGAGATGTTGTCAGCCAGATGTTTCCTTCACCGTTGTGTGTGCAGCGTGGTGTGCAGTCGGTGAGGTTCATGCAAGAGGGAGGCAAGGGCTGTCGTATGAAGCTTTTGGTGTCTTGCAGTTGTTGGGCACCATCACGCAAAAGTGAGAGCCTAGATCTGAACACAGAAAGAGGCCCTCGCTAAACCAGGGGGAAAAGATTTTTCTGTCCTGTCCCACCCTCCCTCTCTTCCCCTGCATAAAACACAGAGCCCTTTGAAGGGTATTCATCTCAATAGAGTAGTTTTCCCCTTTCTAAAGGGGTGATTGTGTGGGAATGCTCCAGAGAGAACTGTTAGAATTTTGCTTTGAGATAAGTGAGGCAGGAAGAGGAGTTAAACTGCTCTGGTCGCATGCACAATGAGCCTTTTAATGGACTTCACTGTAGCAATTTGTGGTGTTTTTTTTCTTTCTTCCTTTGATGCTGTTGCTAAGGCATTTTTAATTGTTCCCTTTCAGATGCTGTTGAAATTATCCCTGGGTCAGCTTCTAGTGCCTCCTCTGTAAGCACGACATCCCTGGATACCTTGTACACGGCTTCTTCTGTGTCTGAGACCGCTCTCCCGACGGCCACCTCCAGCCCTGCCAACACCCCACCTCCTGTCCCAAGCCGGAGTGTCCACACCACCATAACACGCAATTTGGACACCGGCTCTGTGGCCCACTCCCGCTACGGGACTTCCCCAAAGGATGGGGCCAGCAAATCCCCCCAGACCAAGAGAGCTGCTCCGACACCTCCAGCTGAAGGGGGGACCCAGATGTCCCACACAGTGGATGGGGAGAAGACTTCTCAGGTGAAGAAAGCTGCCCCAGTGCCCCCTGCAAGCCTTGATGCCTTCAACTCCCTCTGCCTGGAGGATAAGAAGGCAGCTGTGGAGGAGCCAGTGCCAGCAGAACCCAGTGGTTTGGTGGCATCTGTGCCCAAGACAATAGGTGCCGAACTGATCGAGCTGGTGCGCAGGAACACCCACCTCAGCTATGAGCTGTCCCGCGTGGCCATCGGCGTGGTCATCGGCCACATCCAGACCTCTGTCCCAGCAACCAGCAGCATCATGGAGCAGATTCTCATCTCCGTGGTGGAGAGTAAGGTAACATGCACAGGGCTGGGCTGGGGTGCTGCTGCAGGCCATCTCCTAGCATCAGGCAGAAGGTGTTAAAAGCTCATCTAACACTTGAGATGAGAAGTGCAATGAGACCCCAAAGGAAAGGGGAGAGGTGCTATGTGGGGGTTAATGTCTTGCCAAGGGAACCAGGGGTTTAAACCAAATCCAAGTATTGGTAGAAGGCAAGTGGAGAACAGGTGAATTTATTCCCCCAGTGAGCTGCAGATGGGTGACATGACCTTGAGTTTGGAGCTGAGTTTGAGGGTGAAATGTGAAACCATCTAAGAGGGTCTTTGGTGCTGGGAAGCAGTGGTAAGCTACGTGGAGGGGTGGGTGTCTCAGATAAGACTGCAGATTGGGAAGAGGGTGATGGACAGCAGTGAATTGAACCACAGGAGCACATCAGGTAGGAGAGGAAAACCTTCCAGGTCCCAGGGACAGCACTGGTGACAAAGCAGTGGTGGTGATGGATGCAGCTGGACTTGAGGCACACAGAGAAAGGTCTGACACGAGCTGTTGACCACTGATTATGAAAGCTCATGGAGGACCATTATGGCAGCATAAAATCAGAGAAAATAGTGAATAGTGACTTCTTAAAAAGGTATTCTCAGTTATAAATGTCACAAATACAAGCTGAGAAAAATGGAGCCTTTGCAATAAGTGCTTCCGTATAGAGAACTTTTATAAAATAATGTATTGTATAAACTTGTTTTCTTCTGTGGTGCTGCGCATCCTCTGTAGATTCAGCACACCTAAGCATACTATAAATCTGCACAGATTCTTGTCTCTTTTAACAACAGAGCACCTGAAAGTTTTCTGTGTCTGTCCTGGCCTTTCATCAAAGTGATGAAAACTAGTTTTCTGTAGATGCAAACCTCTCTACTCCGTAACACACACCTCAGCCCTGCTTTTTTTTTTTTAAAGGACTTTGGCAGGGTAGGTTCTCAGCCATTGGAGAAGAATGTTATCTTGACCTTGTTCTAAATAAACCTTATGCCAAAATGATTGTATATTCCCCCCTTCCTCTGCTGCAGATACACAAGGAGGGAAATAAAAGGTTGCTTCTTGCAGCAGTTATTGAAATGGTGAAGTGCACCTGGGCAGCCCCCTGCTTTAGTTGGAGGGATAATAAACTTCACCTCCCAGTTATTAAATACAGCCCTGAGGAGAACTCTTCATATAAACATCTAAGATTGGAGTTCCATTGCTAATGGCAAGATTATAATGACCTGTTCAGAGGCATATCAATATGGAAAACTAATGACTTTCAGATTTTTAGATCAAATCGTAATCTGGTTAACTGCACTGAATACAGGGTCCTGCAAACAATCATGAGATCTCAGTTTGTGGCTGTAACCCAATAGTTAATTGCTTCCTACTTCACTAACAATACCGTGTCATTGTGCGATCTAGATTCAGCAAAAAAAAATTTAGCTGTTTCAAGCAAATGTTCTGGCTCTGACTTGAGCATTAAGAAGTTCAATTTTCTGTTATTTGCACCTTGGACAAGATTTGAGTATTATTTTTATCTTTAATGCTCATTCTTGGTATACAATAAACTTAATTCCACAGAAGTCACTTAGTGCTAGGTTTCTGCAGAGGGAATTTGAAACCCTCAATTTCATGTCTGTTGCTGCAGACCAGCCTGAAATAGATGGAAAGAAATTCTCATGCTGGTGCAGGGATGAGGCTGTATCTACTTGGAACTGGTGCAGTATCTGTCATTTAGGACATATGTGGGACTGAAGAATGCTCATTATTGTATGGAGACACAGCAGAAGATCCTGTCCCATCTTGTAATACCTCATCATACCCATCTTGAGCAGTGCTGCTTTCAGGAGAGCCTGGATGGACTTGCAGAGGGCTCAGGTGTAAACCTTGTGGTCGTGGTGTGCGTTTTTCCCTGTGTCCCACGCAGAAAATGGAGCTTGGCTGATACGTAAGGGCCTGGTCCCAGATGAGGTGATTCCCTGGTGTGGAAAAGCACCTCTGGCAGTGGCAAGGGCAGTCACGTGTAGCTGTGGGGTGGCTGTACTGTACTACTGTAGCTTCACTAGCAGAGTTTAATGGTACAAATTATTAATGTTGACTCTGTGTTGTTCATTATTCCAAATTGTTCCACGATCTCAGGGGTTTCTGTGTATAATTGTTGCTGAGTTGTCAGTTTTAAGTCAAGGGCTGCTTTTTTTTTTTTTCTTTAATTTGTAATTTCTGAAATCCCTCTACACCCCAATCCATGCAAATACGTGGTCAGTTCTTCTTTTGCATATTTTTCAAGGTTTTTCTTCCACCTCTTAAAACAGAGTGAGAGATCAGCTTTTATTTAAAGCTTTGCTCTGCTCTGTTCATAGTAGATACCGTACCTGCTTCAACCTTTCGTATCATGTTCTTTAATTAGTTATATCCTTTCTATTCCTATTCCAGTCTTAATTTGAAGTCAGATTGCTGGTTTTACTAAATCAATTTCAGAATCCATTACCTCGCTCCTATCCCCAGTGCTTTCTGAAGGTTGAATTGCGGTGGCACTTCCCTCTTATTTACCTTGCTGGTCCTCCAGCATGGGGTCTGCCCAGGCACGTGCTTTCAAGAGAACAAAAGACCTTTCTTCTGGGACAACATCATGCTCCTGCTTTTAGAGAGGTAGCATAAGGCTATGCTGGGGGAACAGCAAAGACAAGGAGGGTGATGAGGTGCTCACACCTTAGGAAAGAGGTACCAGACTGTTTAGGGAAGCCTGATCTGCAGGAACAAATGAGCTAAGTTGGCTTCCCCATGTCAAGATTTGGTCTGGTTTTGGAAATGGTCCCTGTTCTTGTCCTGGAGCCATTTCCTGATGTGTGCCATAGTGACTGGGCACACATGGAAATTAAACCCCTTTTCAAAGGCATTGCTGCAGTGATTGTCTAAACTGGAGCTGACTTTTGTAAGAACTAGTTTGAAATGTGGATGTAACTAAAGATAATATAGCTGCTGCCTGGTTTTCAAGTACCTAGAGAATCACTCGGATTAGTATGTATTGGTGATATGTGATGGCCTTCAGCTCTGCTGAATTATCTCCCATCTGAGAGGAGGGAGTTCTACCATAGGTGTCTTGGCTAGGGAGGTTAATTTGAGGATTTATTAATCTGACTGTGAGGGAAGAAAAACTGGCTAATACATTAGCTAGCTACACCTGGAGAGAGAGCCCTTAAAAATTACTTATCTGTATTTTATTAAATTAACATTGCTGTGTTGCATGTGTGACTCAGGCCCATCTCTGGTTGCCTTAAATTTAAGCTTGAAAACTGCTGATGAAGGTGTTTAATTTGGTTCAGTTTTACAGATCAGCCCAGGCTGCTAGGGGGAATCAAATGTTCTTGGATATGTTGGAGATAGAGGAACCAGTTATGAAATTGGTGTGGGAGGTGATGTATTTCTGGAGGGGATTTCCCTTGTAGAGTTGGGCTGTGACCTGCTCCTGGCTGCCCATCACCAGTACCTGTTGTCCCCAGTAAGCCCTGACAAACCTCGTGGCTTCCTGTGTCTGAGCTCCCTCTCCTTCCCTCGAATCCATGTGGGCTGTCTCTTGTGTGCAGATCCCATTAGTGCATTGATTTGGCTTTGCTTGGAGAAGACTTGCTTTTGAGAAGACACAAACGCTGCTCTGGGGCTCAGCTTTTCCCTGCGGGAGCTTTGTCCCTCTGCTTGCCTGGGACAATGGGAAGGTCATCAGGGCAGGTGCTTTCAAGGCTGAGTCCTTTGGCTGGGCTGTTAGTGTGCCTCTGCAGGGCTCCTCCCTAGTGAAATAAGGTAATAACAGTGAATTTGGAGGGTGGGAAGACTGCTTTAGTGCTTAGGCAAGTCCTTTGCTCGCTGATTGTTAAAGGAGCCTTTGCAAAGGTCTGTGCCAGCATCTTCACAGGCGGCCATCTCAGTTCAGCTGTAGATGGGCCACACTCATCCAGGCAGATGAGTGTGCCATCAGCAGATGAGTACATCTGCAGAGCAAATGTGTGCTGGGCTGCAGATGGCCAGGACATCTCAAAAGGGAAGGCTGCAGAGACCTCACTGAAGCAAGCTAACGTGGTGGCTGGCAGCTGAGTGCCCCCTCTCCCCATGACTCCCTGCATCTCTGTGCAGGGCAGGCATCTCCTCCCTGTAATGGGGCTGGGGCCCCAGCGTGCCGAGCCAGGAGCAGACCTGCTGCTGCCCAAAGGAGGGGAGAATTCACAGAGTAGTCCCCCTGAAATATATTTAAAACCCTGCTATGTCATTACCTGGGGCAGATCAGGGCTCATCCAGAGGGAAGCTGCTGGTAGATGTGTGTGCCTGTGGCACTGCTGAGCCACCGTGCTTGCTGGGGTGGTGAGATGGGAGGCATGGGAGAGGGTGAGGAAGAGCTCAGCAGGGTGGCAGCTGGGCTTGCATGGCAGGCATGACCACCTCTAAGCAGTGTGGGTGTGATGAGGTTCCCAAAATTATTTTGGGCTGCTCAAGAGCATCCCTGCAGCAGTTGGTTCTGGGGGGAGGGGAAAAAAATAGAAGATTTAAAGCAGAAAATAATGCAAAGTGACGTCGTTAGAAGTACTGAAACCTCCTCCTGCTTTATGGGCTCTGCAGCAGATTCCTGGAAATGGTTGTATGACGGGGCTGCAGGTTGTAGTAGCTGCCAAGATGTTTAATAAGCAGAGGCCTGACCCCCGTGGTGGGAGGGCTGAGAATGGTGCTGAGAGTGCATCGAGACGGTGTGTGGTGTCCTTACGCTGGTCGGATTGAAGAGCTTGTTAATGGATTGATCTCATCTAAGTCCATTAAGAGCTTGAGTCGTAAGGGCTGCAGATGAAGGATTGGAGGAAGCAGATTAGTGATAAGAGGCTGAACAGATTGATCATTAAAACGAGCACTCATTGAAATGCTCATCCAAAAAGACGTCTCAGCAGAGTGGACTGCGGTAGGACCACTTGGCACTGCTCTGCCAAGGAGGAGTAAGGGACATAAATGGAGAACCCTCTCCCCAGCATCTGGGATGCACAAGGACAGGCTGGTGACACTGAACTCTTGTAGGTCCTCCTAAAGCGAGGAGGAGATAGCAAGATCAGGCGAGCCTCCTAACTAATGTATTTCCTCCTTTGATAAATCACCATTCAGAGGGAGATTCTCCTGCATTTGTGCTCAGCTCTGGAAAGCTGCTGTACTCTTTCACAGCTGGTTACCTGGTTTTCTGTTACCACCCACAGCTTCCCAAAATTTTAAGAGCATACAGAGGCTTGTGTTAAAGCAGCATCTTCCTTCGTTACCTGCCTGACAAAAATTATGTAGTAAGCAGTGACAGCAGGAATACTTTTTTATTATGGAATTGGAGCACTGAATTTCAGTCCTAATTAGTTCACACCCCAAATACCCCGAAGAAAATGGCTAACAGTTCTGTCTCTAATAAAGCAGGAGAGATGTTACTGTTAGACCTGGGGTGGTTTCCCAGGGAGGGCTGGGGGTGGAGGGTGTGTGGGAAGGGGCTGCTCCTGCGCTCGGCTGTCTCAGTGCTGGGGTTGTGGGTGTGCGACTGTCACCACTGACACAGACCATGGGCTTCTGTCTCTGGACAAAATCCTGCTGCTCTGCTTCAAGGCTCGCTGCCCCTGTTGGAAGGAGCTGTGCCAGGTCAGGACGACTCTAGGTTTTTAGGAGAAGATACCATGCCGTAGCAGGGTGTCTTGGCTGGTAGCGGTAAAATCCTTTTCATACTAGATGATCATGACTTGTTCCCTCCACGTCTTCATCCAAAAATTGTTGAGCGTTTGGTCTCAGTGAGTGGGTTTTCCCTGTTTTTTGAATTTCTCAGCTCGGTTCTCTTCCACCTCGCTGATCTCCTGCTGCTCGTTGTCACTGCTGCCAAACCCCTGTGTATATAATTTAAGTTATTCTGCAAATTAGTCCTTATCTCTCTTAATGGTGCCTGAGCTCATCACCTGTAATCAGTTCGGTTCCACGTGCTGGTCCCACCTTCTTGCCCTGCTTTCAGGAAAACAGGTATATATATATAATATACTGGGGTCCTAGAGACTTATTCTAAATCACAGAGCACAGCAGCTGTCGGGGCAGGTTAACTGCTGCCTGGCTACTCCCCTCTCCCTCTTGAAGGAGAGGAAAATTGTAGGAAAAACAACTGATGAGTGAAGCCTCCATGGGAAGGGTTACACGTGAGGCAGAAATGGTGGGGCTGCAATTTTGAGAGAGGAATATGTGCAGTAAGATTTGCTGACTTATCTGCATCGTAGCTCTGTGAACGGTGGTTGAGCTCTGCTGCTTGGAAGAAAGCAAAACCAAAGCAGCCCAAGATGAATTAGTTCCCCTTCCTCGCTGCAGAAGATGGCAGACCTAGTGCTAAGCAGCTGGTGTGTAGGGAACCATGCAAGCACTTGCTCCCGAGTCGGGGATTACAGGAAGATTTGTCCCTTTCAGGCTGGAGGGAGCGGGCAGTGAAGGGAACCTCTCCTTCCTGGAGGCCATTGTGCAGCGTGGTGGTTTGGTGTCCCCGACACGTGTGTTTCACTGGGGGTGAGCCTGGGGCTGTGCTCAGCTGCTGCCTGGCAGTGGTCCTGGCCTGTGCCAGGCTGCCTTGGCTTTCCCCGTGCTCGGGATGATTTTCAGAGTCTACAGCGTGTCCTCTGAAGGGCTTCTGAACACCTGCCTGATGCCTGCACCTAAAAGGAAACCAGTGTTCCATTCGTTTTGAGGGGGATAATAGAGCACCTTTCTGGTTCAGTGCGGTTGGGTTGCCCTGTGTTTTTGACACGAGCTGAAAGATGTGGTGTTGTTTTGCTGCCCTCTGGGAAGGGAAAATGAGGGTTTAGCTGGCACTGAGCGTAGTGCTCCAGCCAAGCAGTTTGGGTTTCCTTTAAATGTAATAAAATGTGCAGAGGGTTGGGGTTATCCGAGTTGGCTTCTTGCTTTAAGTTCCTCTCTTGTAGGAAATGAGCATCCCCCTTTCTGCCAGGGCAGGCAGGGATCTGATGGTGTTCTGCAAACACCCTTTGCTGCGAAGAGAAGGGGGGAAATTTGTGATGTGCATGTGTGCTAAAAGGTTACAGTTATGTCACCTAGGAGGGACTTGGGTGTAAATTCCTTGGCTTTGGCAACATTGGCTTGCCTGGGTCAGCCTTAGGTTACAAAATGCAATAGGGAAAAAGGGGTGTAGCTTTGAGTGAGGTTTCTTGGGTTCTTGAGCATCCTGAGAAAGCAGCTAATACTCCATCAAAATGCTGGCAGCTTGGATTTAAAGACTTTCTGACCGTTCTGGCACCTATTTTGATTCACTCACTGTCTTAACTATGCAAGGAAAGGAGGCAGGTAGAGGGCCCAAAAGTACGAGAGCTGAAATAACGCATGTTGCTAGTTTTTTTGCTGCCAGCTCTTGACTGAATGAGGTCAACTGCCAGTCCCGAGACAAAGATTAGAGGCAACAGGCACCCAAACAATGGCTAGCTGTCAGGACCCCACTAACCACTGGTTTTGCTATTGTGCAGAATCTGAGTGCGGGGCTGCCCTCAGGACAGATCTGCCACGATGAGCAGCGTCTGGAGGTGATCTTTGCAGATCTGGCCAGGCACAAGGACGATGCTCAGCAGCGCAGCTGGGCACTCTATGAGGATGAGAACGTCATCTGCTGCTACCTGGAGGAGCTGCTTCGCATCCTGGTGAGTAAATTTCTCTCTTTACAGGCAAAGCATTCAGCTTCCTTTAAATTTTTTTTTTTTTTTTGGTGACCTCCTTTGGCCCCATGTTGCCAATGGATCTGCTGTTTCAGGAGGCATAAGTTTCTTGTGCATCCTTTACTGTCAACGTGAAGCCCTGCCCTCCTGTGTGGGGTCTGCAGCAGTCTAGACCTGCCTTCCACTCCACCTTGCAAAGCCATTCAGAAAAGAGTTACAGAGCTATTATTGGTGGTAGCTGCAGTATTTACCTATTGCAGGAGAAAATAAACCCTCACCTCCAAAAAAAAAAAAAGACCACCCCAACCTCCCACAGAAAACCTAGAAGTCTGCTATTGCACTAGTCCTGTTTTAAAACATCTTCCTTTTAAATCATCCTCCGTGGCTGGGAAATACCTGTGGGGTGAAGCCCATTAAATGGGAAGAAAATTCTTTGGTTACCTTGAAAGTGAACTTTAAAGCTATTTTTCGGGAAAAAGTATGAACTATCCCACCACATCTGTGTGTACAGGAGAGGTACATCCCATAGTGAGCAGGTCCAGGGTTGTCACTGGCACGTACAAGCCCATCTGTGTGTGGGGAGTGTGATGATATGGGAGCTGCTGTGCAGTGACATGGTGTGTTACAGGTGATAGTGTGGGGTTTGCTCTGACACCTATTTTATATTTCTCTCCAGTTCTGACATAAGCAGAACAGATATTATTTTTTTTTTGTATAATAGATGCCAGTGTCTTTATCACTCAATGTATGGCCTTTGCCACCTCCCTGCGGGGCAAAGCAGAGGGGGAGTTTGTGCAACCATTTCCTTATAATTTAGGGGTATGTACAATAACTCTCAGGATAGGAACTGGTTCTGGAGCTGCCCTGTGTAACTGCATGATAGTGCACTTGAAGTACATCAAGGTGCTTCTCAGGTCATGGGTTTTTTAGATGTTTTCAGCCCAAGACATGCTGTATGGCAGAGATGTTCCTCAAGAATTCACTTTGATGCAGAATCTGCGGGGTGGCAGTTGTTGAGCTGCCTTTGTGCTCTGCCTTCAGTTTCTATGTGAGATGGTTGGGCTGGGGCTACTGAGATCTGAAAGCAGCTGGCCTCCCTCGAGGTCCCTGCAGCAGGCACCTTGCTGCTTTGATGTGCTGCTGGGCTGACCTGTTCATTCTTGCTTCCAGACAGATGCAGACCCAGAAGTTTGCAAGAAAATGTGCAAGAAGAATGAGTTTGAATCTGTCCTGTCCCTTGTGGCATATTATCAGATGGTAAGGTGGCAGAATGCATCCAATCTCTCTTTTTGAGATTTCCCTGAAGATGCCAAAGAGCAGGGTTGCTATTTTGAATATATGGAAGATGTTTCTCCTGGATGGGGCAGTTCCACGACAGAGATGGAGTTGGAGCTCATCCCTTTTGCATGCTGGCTAACGTCAATGCTGTGCAGCCGAGTTGTATGGAAGAGCAGAGGATGCTATAGATTTTGAAGCTGTAGCTAGTACTGTGAAGGGTAAAACTTGCTGCTTTTATTAGGTCCATTGAGGGCCAGAATTGGCACCGCTAATATCTAGAGGAAGGATTTCCAAGGATGCCTTGGGAAAGCTGACAGGCTGTGACTGCTCCTCTTTTCATTGATGCACTCCTGTGCATTAGTAAGTAGCTTTGCTTAGGAAAGTAGGTTGTGAGTGGAAGCCTTGGGAGCGAGGAAGGAAATTAGTATTCAGAGGAAGAAATGGAAGTTTTGCTTTCAGGGCCTATCCAGTGTTGCTTTGCCCCTCTCCTTCCTGCAACGTGTTGTTTTAGGACTCCAGGGGTGTTGGAATCTTGTCCCCATCTTGTCCTTGAGGCCTCAGCTACAGCACCTCAAGCCTTGTGGCATTTAACTTTCATCTGGCACTTCTATGTCTGAACCCAAAGCTCATCATCAGGGGGCTGTAGCTCGTCTGAGAGCAGTGGGAAGGCAGGCTGGGCATAACGCGCCCGGATGGGTTCACTGCCTGCTCTTCCCTGACCAGGATTTCAAGGAAGCCTGACCAGGTGGGGAGCAATTGGGCTTCCTGTCCTGGCTGCTGTCTTGTCTGGTGCCAGGGCTTGGCTCACTTCTGTTCTCTGAACTCTCAGTTGTTGGCTGAGGCTGGAGTATGAAGGTTACCCCAGCATGTGTGGGAGCTGCAGGTTGAGTGTCTTCTTCGCCGGAATTCCCTGCGTGTCCCAAAACTTTCTGGTTATGCCCTCTGCTCCCAGCGCAAACCCAGCAGACAGCTTGACAGTGGGGGAGCTGCTCCCATTCTGTTCATTAACCATCATGTGCTGAAGAGGCTTTGCAAATACTGTGTTGTCAGGAAACCTCCTTCAGAGCAGCATTCGAAAAACCTCAGTGTGCTCAGAGAATCCTGGCTACCCAGAAAATTAATTCTGTCTGCTGGGGACAGGTATAGGTTGTGGATTTGTATCTCATTTCATGGATGAAGTGGGGCATTTCAGAAATGAGCTCTGGCTACCACATGTGCCAACAACCTGTAGCCAGCCTGGTTCTGAATATTAGTGTAAAATACGCTAAAAAAAAAAAAAGCTATTTGTTGTTAAAAGCTAGTAGGGCTTCTGGGTTCACTGTCACCCAGGGAGGAGCTGTGGCTTCCCAACAGCAGGAACTTCTGAATAGTTATGTCTCTGCCTTAGAGTGGTGTCCCTCGTCTGGGACATCATTTCATCTAATAAATTGTGTTTTCAGGAACACAGGGTGCCGTTACGGCTGCTGCTGCTGAAGTGCTTTGGAGCCATGTGCAACTTGGATGCCGCAGTCATCTCAACGCTTGTGAACTCGGTGCTGCCGATGGAGCTGGCCCGGGACATGCAGACTCACACACAAGGTGAGCCAGAGCTGCTGTACCCAGGTCCCCAGGAACTTCTCATTGCCTGACTGCTCTACGTGCCTGGTGCTCTGGGCAGAATGGTGTCTGTTTTCAAAGTTACTCAGGTTATTATAGCTGTAGGTGGAGAATCCATGGGAGGGGATGTGTCTGTCCAGTGGTGCAAGGCCCTCTAGCTTTTGAACATGCTGTTAATGATCTGCATCACTTCTTGGAGATGGCTTAAAGCATGTTTTGAGCTGTTCCAGTTTTGTTTCACGATGCTGACAAGAGACACCTACAGATCTCACGGAAGATCTCTGCAGTTTCTTATAGGCAGTTTTTCTCAGCACTCCGCTCCAGATCTTTGAGGTGTTTCTTGCTGGAGATGTGTGCTGGTTAAAGAGCTCCTGCTTAGCCCAATGTCCTTCATCTTCCAGCAGCCAGGAGCAAATGCTGAGGAAGAGTCTAAGAACAAGGTGAACATGCAGTAATGTTCCCCATATGTTACCTTCTGGCTCCCACACGTGCATGGCCATGGGCAGTCACAGCTTTGCTTGCCATTTTGAAGTCAGCTTGTTGGCCACCAGTGCTGGCAGTGGCATGTACTCCTTTTTCCCTTAAAGGGATTTTGAAAATTCATTGTTTTGTGCTAATCGGGTCAGCAATTAAAATAGCTGTTGAGTGACCATGTAAATCAAATCAGAAGAGCCCCAGTGTTTGGAGCCCTGATTGCAGTCTGTAGCCTGTTGGTTTGCTACGGGTGTCATGCAGCTGTGGAGAAGTATAATCTGGGGATGAGACTGTAGGGATTGACAAGTCTGTGCAGGACAGGGACCATCACATCCATTTCATCTGAGCCAAGTAAATGTCCAAGGTGACCACATTAGACATGCATAATGAATATCTCTGTCCCCAGCATCCCACCACAGATTGTGCCAACCCAACTGTGTGGTGGACAGGACTAATGAGGTTAATCTGGTGTCTGGAAAGAGGGATGAGAGGTGAAAATCAAGCCAGTTGCAGGAGGCTTTGTGATGGTCTTTGTTTAGATGCTTTGAAGTGCAGGCATTTCAAAAGGTGGGGAGTACCTAAAAAAATAGCATGGTGTGGTGGGGGACTGAGATCATTACACCTGTGCTGGCTATGCTTTCTCTTTGAGCTGCAGCTGGTTATCATTTCTGTGCAGTGAATTTATCACTCTGTCGGTGTTTTATCTGGTTATGCATGAGAAGCTGCTTCTCTAGGCTGAGACTTCACTGCCCAAGAAGCAAATAATACTCAGTTATGGGACTGTGACTGAGCTTCTGTGGCAGTGTTACTCTGATTTTAGGCTGCCAAAAATGAACTTTATGGTGCATCCATCACTGATTCATAAATATTGTCTCCAGGTGAGTGTCTTCTGTGCTGTGCCCAAACAGGCTTCAGTCTTCTGCTCTGTTCCTCTAGCTGCCTTCGTGCAGACAGGTATGAGGGACCATCCAGCTCAGACCTAGGTGACTTGTGGAGACCTTTGCTGATCTCCATATAGTGCTTCTGGAAGTGGTTCTGCTATGTCTCCAACTGCCAGCCTGTAGCACCTCTTCTTTCCCTAGCTTCATCTCAAGGTGTGGGGTTTCTTCTCTCCTTGTTCTTATACATAGGCAGTACAGTTGAAGGACGAAAAGCTGCTCTTCCTTTGCTGACAGACCACTTTGGGTTATAGGAGCCTCCCAAATTGGTGTCTTGATCCCATGTTTCCTTCCTTGTGCTAAGCTCATGGCAGGTGCTTGCAGAAATGTCATCTGTGGGGCGTCCATTCCTCTTGGCCATCACAGCAGGGCTGCTCCTTGACCCAATCATGCCTGTCCTTCAGAGGTGTTTTAGGGCATTAGTAGTTCCCTCCTGCCATGCTGGTGCTTACTGTTCCGTGTCCTGCCAGCAAATGGTAAGTGGTACCTCGTGTGAAAACATGACCTTGAATCCTAGAATAACTTGAGTTTATTTTGGTACTAAAAACTGGGGAATAGCAGCTCATCCGTGACATCCTGTGGAAGAGCTAATCCCTTTTGCAGATGTCAGGGGCCAGGGCAATCAGTGCCAGCACTAAGCAACTGGGGAGCGTTGAACTGGCTGCAGCAGCTCTGTGGGGATCCCTCCTGACTTGTTACTGAAGAGCAGCCGAGGCAGAAGCTCTGTGCGTGGATGCTGAGTGCCTTTGATGAGAAGGCACTTTACCCTGGGGCTGATGCAGGCGTGTTGGCTGGGGGCCAGTTCTTCTGCCAGATGCTTGGGTCTTATTGCTTCTGGACGGCCACCTCCCTCTGCTGCGGCTGGCCTGCGTGTCATCTATCAGTGTTAGAGGAGCTTATAATAAGCCGGAGTGAGGCAGAATTAGCCAGAACAATTCCAAAGAAAACAGAAGGGGATAATCCAGTCTGTAATCGTGACTTTCTCCCTTGTTGCAGCTCAGCGTACACACGAGTCAGCTGTCGGGCTCTTTTCACTTCAGTTGCAGACAGTTGTGTCCCAGTGCCCGGATTTTGCCCTGCTGTCTTTAGAGGTTGGAAGCAAGGTCTTGGAAAGCCTCTGAGAAATACCTTTTTCAGCAGCTTTCTTACCCGTGTCTCAGCAGGCTTTGGAAATGCCGTCTGGGGAGCAAACATCAGCATCTCTCCTGCCCTTCATGGCTACTTGAGTGATGCTTGCCAGGCTGTCATCAGCAGAGGCCCTCTGCTTCAGGAGAGTTGTACTAATGCTGTTTACTCTCTTGCAGCCACTGGTGCTGCTCTGGAAGCTGTGCTTTGACTGGCAATTACTCTCTTCTCCAGCATGGTGAGCCTTGGGTGAGTCTCACTGCAGCTGGGACACTCCAAAAACCTGTAGTCTCTGCCGAGTGAGTGCATCGGGGTAATCTGGATTTACCACAACTTCCAACTTTCTGACTGGTTTCAGCATCCTTTGGTTTGTTATCATTAGACAAATATGACAAGATTCGCCACCTAGTAGTGAAGTCTGCTGTCAACAGAGATGAATGGATATCAGTTCAAGGCAGATGAATGGACATCAGTTCATGGCAGATGGGCCAAAGACATGTAAAACTACACTTCCCCCTCCCATTTCTAATTAATCTCTTCCTCCATATTTGCTACAACTACAAGTTCATCACTGGCTTCTGGTTCTCAGATCATTATTTCATTGCTTCTGATGCAGTAAGAAAAAATGTTTTGTGCATGAAAGCCTTACAAGGAACGTGGAAACAGTAGGTCCCTGAGACTACCTACTGCTGTATCCTGCCTCTGATACCCAACTCCTGAAGCTGTGGAGGAAAGAATGAAGAAATCATATGGTAAACAGTTTGTCAGATTCTTTTTCTGCTACAGTGAGCTTTAGCATCACTGACACCTTATAGCTGAGAGGTTCTTACATAAGTATGAATTATATGTAAGTCATTGAATATCCTCCCTCTCTGTTTACCCAAGAGTAAACATCAGTTTCCAGCTTTCCTTTGCTGCCACATGGTCTAGAGTGCTGTCCTACAAACTCTTAATCTTGTTAACGCTGTAGTATCTCTCGTTAAGCCCCAAATGTTCTATTTTTACTGAAGTATTTGCTATTTGAAAACTCGGGCATCTTGTGGAGCTCTGACAAAGTTTGCAGGCTCTTTGTTTATAGAGGCTTTGCTCGTGGAGCTGACTTTCCAGGGGCACGAGGCTGGAATGATTCACTAGTATTTTTACCTCTGTGCTAAGAGTAAATCTGAGGAGTGCCAAGTGTTGCAAGTCCTATGGCCATGCCCAGGAGTATGTGGTGACACTGAAGGCATCAGCCTGTGCAGTCAAAAGCAAACTGCAGGATGCAGGTGCTTGGAGACGGATCGATTTGTGCACAGAGAAGTGAGATGTATTAAAGGGTTGGGAGGTGGTACTGGAACCAGCAAGTATCACGCTGGGAAGCGATACTGCTGAGAGAAGCAGCATACTTGAAGGGACTTTTTTCCCTCTAGTGAAAAGCAGTTTGTGTCAGTTTTTTATAACTGCACTCACTTTCCTTGTAACAAGTGCCCCTAGGCTCTTTCTGGCAGATGTAGCTGAACTTTATTTAGCCAGCATGCGTGGTAACCTACTTTATAAAAATAATACTCCTTTTCCTATTGTCTTCAGACTTGCTGAACTGGACGGAGGCTACATTTGGTGATGACATAGATCCTATTCCATGTCTCTTTATTTTTTGCTTCTGCAAATGTCTATTGAGGTGTATCTGTTAATTAACATTCAGGAAAGACACCGGCTGTGGTTCTGTGGAGCATTCACGTGTAGCTGCTGCCAGCGAGAATTGTGTTGGACGAGCAGGCTGGGGGTATATACTGATGCTGGAGACACGTGTGGCCTGGGAGGTGGGCAGATGCACAGCTCGAGTCACGAGAAGTGATCTGGCCTCCCCAGAGACCTTCTGTACCCCCAGGCAGAGCTGAGGTAGCGAGAGCAGAGCAGTGCAGAGACGTGGCTGTCCGGGGGTGGTGTTGGTTGGAACAGGCAGTATTTCAAGGTGGCCAGATGGATGCTTTTTTAGGTTCAGTAATTGCATAACTATGGGATGTGTCCTGGGACTGTGCAGGGGAGGTTTTAATTATTCAGATCAAGTTTGGCCAGATCCTCTTAAGTGAAGGGAAAAAAAAAAAAGAGAATTCTTGTTGTGATTATTTTTAAATTGCTTTGGAAATGCATGGCACAGAAGGCGTGTGGTGTGCTTAAACAGGGGGAAAACTCTTTTAGCTCAGTAAATACAGGAATGAGGAGCAGTCTAATCAGTGTTAATTGTCTGTATTAAATGTGTGACTTCCCAGCTGCAGCTGGAGTGTTTCATGTCCTGAGAGGAACTAAAGGCGGGACCTTTTACCTTGCAGATCATCAGAAGATGTGCTACTCTGCACTGGTGCTGGCAATGATGTTCTCCATGGGGGAGCCCCTGCCATATCATCACTATGGTAAGAGCAGCTTGTGCTTACAGCTGGGGGGCGCAGCAGAGCTGATGGTGGGACATCTGGGGCATGCCACCAGACACAGGGAAAGGACCTTTCCTGGTGGCCAAGGTAGAGACAGCTAGGGAAAAGCCCAGCACAAGCAGGGCAAGAGTAGAGTCTGCTCCTTGTCATTATAGCTTGGCTGAGGAAACATTGGGCTGAGATGCCAGATTTCCAGAGAAAGCAGCACAGATCTGGGTTAGGGCAGTGGAGGACTGGTGCTGTGCTGCAGAAGAGGTGGATTTTCCCATCACTGTTACTAAGCAGCATTTTTGTTTTGCCTCTGCTCTGCATGAAAACACACACTCCTTACTTGCCTTGGAGATGTTCTGCTGATGAGGCTGAGAGCCCAGATCACTCCGTGAACACCCACTAAAGCTGTCAGATGAATAATGCGGCCCTTTCCTGTTCTCCCTTCTAACAGGATGGTGCCACCCTGTGTATTTCAAGCTCTTAAGGAAAGTGGGATGATTAAGGGTATTGCGGTCAGTAGGGAAAGGCAAACATTGAGCCAGATCTGCCTGTTTTATCCTCTGTCCTTTCATTCCAACCTTCAGACGGAAAGCTCTGCCCACTGGCTTCTTCCCCAGGCCACGTTGTGTTCCCCGTGTTTGGGAAACTCTGGGTTCAGTTTTCCTAGAAATGCAGTAGAAATTTCTATAACCATCTCAGCACTTTCACCTTAACACCCCAGTAAACATATACAAGATTTAAGCTGGTGCAGTAGAGACCGTGGAATGAGCCTCCACACCTCCTGCTTTTCTCTCCTGTGTAAGCCTGACAATTATTTCCTGCAGGTGGACTTATTTGCATGAGCTCCTGAGCTTTCCTATTAGCTAAATTGAAAAATGGGTTATTACTAATGATCTGGATGATTACTTTTTTTTTTTAGTAGATGGATTAAACCAGTGGTCAGGAATACAAATATTTTCCTACCTGAAGCCTTTATTTACAGCAGTTATGCTGCAACAGCTTGAGCAGGATTTGGTGTTTTATTTACTCAAAAAAATTGTCAGCAGGTGACCAACTTCCAGCATTTTCCTGTACTGTGGATAGTTCTCTAAACCATTTGTGTCTCGGACAGAGATACCTCAGTAGTCTGTCTCATCCACTTGCAGGGTTGCTAATTCCCAGGAGGCTGACACTGGCACTCCACTAATGGTTTTTTAAGCGTAAAAGCACAGAGAACTGGCTTACGTTGTCCCTTGTTGCTTGAATTATTTTCACTGTGCTGTCTGTAAATGTCCCTCTTTCTCCTTGTGCAGAACATCTCAACTCTCAGTTTGTGCAGTTCCTGCTGGATGTGATTGAGGATGGGCTGCCCTCGGACACCACCGACCAGCTGCCTGACTTATTTGTCAATGTTCTTCTGGCCTTCAATCTCCACATTCCAGGTCGGTTTGGTGCTGCTTTGCCTTGGCTGGATTTCAGTGGTC
>BJBW01004955.1:0-99695 GCA_004320125.1 Scolopax mira
CTGGGCTGCAAGTGCCCACTGCCTGCTCAAGGACAGCTTCTTGTCCATCAGCACCCCCAAGTCCCTTTCCTCAGGGCTGCTTTCTAACACCTCATCCCCCAGTCTGTGTTAATACCGAGGATTGTCCCAGACCAGGTGCAGAACCTTGCACTTGCTCCGGTTGAACCTCATGAGGTTTACTTGAGCCCACCTCTCCAGCCTGTCCAGGTCCCTCTGGATGACATCCCGTCCCTCAGGTGTATCGACAGCACCACACAGCTTGGTGTCATCTGCAAACTTGCTGATGCTGCTCTCAATCCCTCTATGTCATTGATAAAAATGTTAAACAGTACTGGTCCCAGCACGGACTCTTGAGGGACACCACTTGTCACTGCTCTCCAGCTGGACTTAAAGCCATTGAGTACAACCCTCTGGATGCCAACATCTAGCCAAATGTCATCCAAAACTATGTAGGAAACCTAAAATAAAGTTACCAGCCAGTCTGCAAAATCCCAGCACAGTGGCTAAATCCCAGGTAATGTCTCCTGCTCCTATATTCATGGAATCACACCCATTTTTGCCTTATCCCCCCAGGTCAGTGCACCTGGTGTGAGAACTGCAACAGTCTTCCAAGGAAGATGCAAGAAATTCCTTAATTGGTAAATGCAGGATAATCTACGCCAATGAAGGTCTTATCCTGACAGAGATTAGCTTTAAACCTTGACGCATGAATTTGTATGGCTCTTCCAAAATCTAATTTATTAGTGCTTAATATTATAACTCCAAAGCGTTCGCGTTACCCACAGACATGTCCTCTCCATCTCAGGAATCACACTACCACCATGAACCCCTGGTTATCTATTTAATTAGTGCGATTTTTTTGTGTGATGTATTTTAGAGGACAATACGATACCCACAGCCATGTCAGTTAACGAGTACTACCAGGTTAACGAAGGAGGAGCACAGCATATTTTTGACTAGTCCCAGGGTTCACAAGTGAGATTTTAGATCAAGGTAAATAACGCTGAAACGCTGACAGCCTCGATTCTCTGGATTTCTGATGGTTTCCCCTTTGCTCTTGCCGTGCCAAGTTTCAAAGTTGGTTTGTGCCAAACTTCACACAAACAAATGTGCAGAAAATCCATTTCCAAGGCTAATTCGAGCAAAAAACAGGCACAAAAGGAGCATGGTTGAGCATTAAGGCTACGGCTGCTCTCTCTGTGATCACTTAAATGAGGAAAACAATAAAGCCAGGTTTACTTTCATCTCATCACGGCTAAGCCCTAGACTTTGCATAAACAGATACCAAACACACCTAAAACTCTGAACCAGCTTGTGGTGGTTTTTTTTCCAAGCACACGAAACAAAGTATAGCCTTGGAGTAGAAGGGGAGGAAAACTTCTTTGTGTCTCTATAGGAACTCTTTAAACTCCCTTTTCAAGGTTTGTTTTCCCCTTACAGCTCCCAGAAACTCCTATAATGCTCCAGTTGACATCAGCAGAATCAGGGACCTGAGGGAAATTTGTGACGAGAAAGCCACGTGGAAAAAAAAATGTTACTTTTATACATGAATTTCTAAAGTTACTATCAAACTAGTGGGAACTAAAACTTGTTTTTTCCCCTTGAGTACCCAAAGATACTAAGATGCCCAAAGTGCCTCAGCACTGAGCACTGGGGGCAGACACATGCAGGGGGTCTCTGGCCACAAGCAGCAGGAGCAGCTCCTCGGATCAGGTCACCCCTGTTCCCCCCTGTCACCTCCCGGGGCAAGGTGAGGCTGGCCAGAAAGCTGCAGCCAATTAGAGGTAATTAACACAGCTGGAAACCCATCCTGGGCAGCTATTAGTGAGGCACTCAGGGGAAGATGAGTCCAGACACTGTTTTTCAGTTTCTCCAGCAGCTGCTCAACGGAGAAATGCCAGCGGGAGACTTCCCTCCCATGTGCCAAGGACAAACACCCCAGGGTGCTGGTCATCCGCCCCACCTGCCCTCATTCTCCTCTACTAATCCCTCTCCTGCTACGTCCAAATACCCCAGATCACTCTTTGCCCTCTTCTAATGCCTCTCCAAGTTCTCTCTAGGGGAAGGCTTCCTCTGCCCCCAAGCCTAGGCTGGCCCAGAGCTCCACAGAAATGGAAGGGGAAGGGTCTGGCCAAGACAATGAAGGTGCTTTCTCTTGGGTACCTCATCAGAGACATATCTCAAAGGGACTAGATGTAAATTAAAAGCACCTGCTTCTGATGAGCTGATGAAAGGGGTTATAAACTAAGGACCAAGGCAGGACTGTGGTGTTTTAGGGCCATCCTGTCCAAGGGAAGGAGAGCTCTGCTCCCAGCCAGGTTACAGACCTTCCCAGACCTTCCTCAGATCTTCACAAACCTCCTCTTTTCCACTCCTGAGCATGAGACAAAGCTCTGCATCATTTACCCAGATGGCAGCTGCAGCTCGACTGAAGTCAGTTTTCAGATTTGCACTTGCATTCATGGACATTTAGGTTTTTTTTCACAAGCGGGTGATGAGGTCAGCTAGGGATGAGGGAGGGCTCCTTCCTCCCCTGCAGCAAAGCTCCCCCTGCAATGAACTCACATGTGGGCTGAAAGCAGCCCCAGCAGAGGAGCTCCAAAGGCAATGACTCAGTTATCACTACCCTACACGATACACAGAAGTCCCCCAATGTTGCTCTTTTTTCTTTGAAAGAACAAAAACAGCACAATCCTCTTCCTTGCAGGCAGCAACCTGACTGCTCCTTCAGCCCCTTGATATACAGCCCTATAAAAATGACAAACCATCCAACCAAAGCCCCAGGCAGCTTTTTTCCAGCTTCTCCCTCCACTCTCGGGCATCTTGGAGAGGACAACCCCGCTGTCACTGAAGGCTGGTGGGGCTTTTCCCAGTGCTGGGCTGGCCAACGCTCACAGCCTGGGCTTTCCAACGAGCCCAGGTGAGGAGCAATCAGTGCACGGCACTAATCGCTTCTGCGCTAACCAGCTCTACGTGATTTTGCCTCACTAATTACCCCACAGTCCAGCAGGTAATGACTTTGGGGTAGGGCGAGCCATACACCTACTGCTGGTCATTGCTCCAGCAAAGCCAGCCCGGTCTCCTGCCAGCTCCTTCTGCTTTGCCCTGCTCAAGCTATAATTTTCTTTTGCCCGCACTTTCCTGCTCTGTCTCGTCAGGCAGCGGCGGGGGTAAAGAGCAGGTAAAATTGTCCTCCTCCCCTTCCATCCCATTTTTCCCTCATTATGTCCTTCCCCTGGCCACAGCTGATCTTTGGCAGCACATGCCCCACAAAGGTGGGTAGACACTTGCGGTACCACTCAAGTTAAAGCTTTTAATCTTTCAAAGCAATTTGCCTCGCCAGCTGTTAGCTACCCAAGTTTGCTCCAGCTGGCTAAGACCCTCTGGTATCTAAGTGTCTAAAGAATACAGCACGCTTAAAAACCTCTTCTCCTCTCCTTAAATCTCTCTAGGTGGCAGTGGAATATGCAAATATTTGCAGCCCCTTGAAAGCTGTGCTCCGGAGAGCTCTCCTCCAAAGCGGCAGAGAAGGTGTAAAAAAGCACGTAGCACAACAAGGTGGCGGGGGCGGGGGGAGGTAGAAGCAAGTCTAAGCACCAAAAAAACTCTTGCAGGCAGCACAGGGGCTGCATGCTGATGCAGGCGATGGGGCTGGGAGGGCAAAGCTTTCAAATTCTTGCCTCTCGTTTTCGGGCCGGCAGCCTCTCACACCCAGGCAGCTCCACCAGGGTGACCGGCCACCAACAGCAGCCACGGCACAAAGGCAGTCCCCTAGCACCGAGGATGTCCACGTAGGAATAATTGCAGATAGAGAATAGCCAGGAAAAAAAAATTAAATAAAAAAAAAAAATGGAGAGCTGTCAGCATGAAAATGTCAGTTCAGAATTCATCTGGAGGAAAAAGAAAAAAAAAAAGTAAATCAGTCATTCTTAAGGACGTGACTAGTCTCCCTATGAAGTAAAATTATCTGAGCTAGGGCAGAGAAAGGTCAGTTAATACTTTTACCTGGAGTTATTTCCTAGGATTTATTTTTTCTCTTGCTCTGTGCGAGGCTTTGTAACACAGGGGTCCTAATCTTCAACACAATTAAGAATCATTGAATTTTAATTTCTGCAGTTGCTTCGATCCCATCTTGCTGGGGGAGATGCAGTTTCCAGCCCCACTTCTTCACTGTATTAGTTTTTCCGTTGGTTTTACGGAAGCTATCAATTTACTGCCTGGCTTTTGTCGTGATTTAAAAACATCATTTCAGTAACATTGTTATCTTCCAGCCATATTTCATGGATATTGTGAAACTGGTTTATACTGATATCTTACTTAGCATCTGTCTGACAGGACAATTGCAGGGAATATATTGCCGGAGATATAAGGCCATTAGAAAATAAATAATGAGCTTTAAAGCTTAACAGGTTGTTTTCTTTAGAAGGGATCACAGCAATGTTCCTGCGCACAAAACAGCCACTTGCCATACAAAGGCCGAGATGGAAAACATCCCTTAATGCATGAAATAAATCCTAGAGAGTGGCTGAACAACAGCTTAATTCCGAGCTGAAGTTTTTCATGGGCTTCTTGAATTATCTGATTTTCCAGAAGTGAGTGACTGCTTCTGGGAGTGTAGGATAGCTAATAATGCATTCTGGAGTCATTAAGTTTTATCGTGTAAATCTCCATTCCAGTGCTTTTAAAATGCATATTACTTTCTTGATAAACTATGATGGCTCCTTAGGAGCTGTTAATACGAATTAAGGTGCGTACCATACATAGTAGAAAGCCATACGAAAAGTACTTATTCCACATGCAAGGTAATCAGCTTTTAAATTACATTAAATACTGCAGCTCTAATGTTTTCTCCCCGTCTCAAGGATCAGACTGCTTTTATAAAAATATTTTTTACTGAATTTCATTTCCTCAGATAAAAACCCAGATTTGATTTGTGCAAGAGGGAGGTGAGAAGCTGGAGACTGACAAATTGCAGGGAGGGGGAAGACAAGCTCCTTTCATTTGTAGCAGTTAAAAATCCCCAGATACTGCTTTCATAAACAAATTCTGGAGCCTGAAGAGTGTGTTGCTTCTGATCAGAATCCCCCTATGTACATGTGGAGCAGAGTTTCTTGCTTATTATTTTTTCCTCTTGGTCCTTATGTTTGGAGTCATTTTTAAGCGTAGCACAGCTACCTTTCCCCTCCACAGTGAACTCCCTGGGGCAAATTTCTCATTTCCTACAGGCACAGAGGGCTTTGATGTTTATTTCCCACACCATAGCGCCACTGCAAACATCATCCCAGTCAGGAAAGCCCTACCCTGGTCTGTATTAAATGAATGGGATGAGAGAGAAAAGTTGCATTGACTTCAGTTAGAGCAAGGTCAAATCACAGCATCTCACTTTGGCCTCCTCTGAGCTCATCCAAGGCAAAATAAGGTTGAGCCAGGTGAAAGAGAGGGACCTGGAAATGAGGTGGTTGGCTGGGGAATGTTGCAGACATGAAATCAGCTATAATCACAGAGGGCTTATCTAAAGGAGGTCTTCAGCTTGAAGTAATGGCCGAGAAAAAAAATCTGGGTAAATTCCCCAGGATCTGCCCCATGTTGGATAAAGAGACCTTGTAATCACTGCGAGTGGTGCAAGATCTTCACAGACCAGTTATCACGGGTCAAGGGAGGATGGCTTCACAGGTACATTGTGACAGACAGAAAGACTGAGTAAAAAGTGCCTTTGTACAGGGAGAAGACCTGAGGATGGGTCCCGTTTTGCTGTTTCTAACAGAAGGATCCCCAAAGCTCTCCATGCAGCTTCATCCCAAACGAGCAGAGAAGGCAACCAGCCCTGCCCTAGCTGGGGACAGGGCAATGCCTATTTACAAACCTTCTCAGGTGCCTGCAAAATGTGCCTGGGGTCAAAATAGCCACGAGGAAGGGTGTGTGGAGAGCAGCTCTAGGCACTTGGAGAGCAGGAGAGCCCTAAACTGCTGCAGTGCTCATCTACCCTATATGGTCAGATAAATTAACCTCACAGGGTCTACAAAACCAGGGAGAAAACTCTTTCTTTCTGGCAAATGCTGCTTTCTGTTCATCGGTTGCATTTTTTGCTAGCTTTTGTAGTGTCACAACTTGGTACCAATTATGCATTTGAAGACAACCTGCTGGCAAAAAGCTGTTAGCTTTCCATACCATAATTTTGCTCACTGGAAGATTGCAACAGGCAGCAACACATCTCAGCAAAGAGGGTTTGTTTATGTGTTAAACCTGCAGGTATCCATCTACAAAGATCTTTATTTATCAGAGATACAGCTTTCTGCTGCTACCTCTGGTGTTGAGCACATCCTCTATATATCTATGTATCTTCGTGACAGATTAAGACAGGGTGGGTTTGGAGAGAAATGCTGATTTTCAAAACCTCAAGCGAACTCCCCACCTCAGACCCTGTTTCTGCCTTTTCCATTTTGAAGGCCCATTTCCATCGTTATCACATTATGCCTGAAAGCTTGTGGTTTTAGACTTCAGCAAGACCTGTTGAAAGCAACGTAACTGAAATGCCCCTTTTTCCAGGGCTCCTTTGTCTCACTTGGTCCATGACAAAATTTCAGAAGGAGCTTTTTCCTTCCCTACAGCTCTGACAGGACAAGAGGAAATGAGCACAAACTTGAATATAAGAAGTTCCATCTCAACATGAAGAGGAACTTCTTCACTTTGAGGGTGGCAGAGCCCTGGAAGAGGCTGCCCAGAGAAGTGATGGAGTCTCCTTCTCTGGAGACATTCAAACCCCTCCTGAACACGTTCCTGTGGGACCTGCTCTGGGTGGACCTGCTCTGGCAGGGGGGTGGACTAGATGATCTCCAGAGGTCCCTTCCAACCACATAGCATTCTATGATTCTGTGATTCTTCCCTCAATTATTATTTTTTATTCCTATAATGACCCTACTTGCTTTAAGTACAAACTTTTACCTTTTTCCACACACTTCGTATGGAAGAAGTTTCGTTTTACTATGGCAGCTATGCATCAAACGTGGGATCCTTTCAGACTTCTGTTTTTTCACTGAATTTCACTGAATTTTTAGAGTTGGAAGGGACCGTTGAGATCATCTAGTCCAACTCCCCTGCTGAAGCAGGATTGCCTAAAGCACATCACTCAGGACAGCATCCAGGCAGGGCTTGAAGACCTCCAGAGAAGGGGACTCCACAACCTCTCTCAGCAGCCTGTTCCAGGGCTCTGTCACCCTCACCATAAAGAAGTTTTTCCTCATATTTGAGTGGAATCTCCTATGTTCCAACTTGTGCCCGTTGCCCCTTGTCCTCTCACTGGCAACCACTGGAAAGAGTCTCCTCCTTCAACCCACCCTTTAGATACTTATAACCATAAATAAGGTCTTCCCTCAGCCTTCTCTTCTCCAGGCTAAAGAGTCCCAGCTCTCTCAGCCTTTCCTCATAAGGGAGATGCTCCAATCCTTTAATCATCTTCATTGCCCTTCGCTGGACTCTTTCCAGTAGTTCCCTGTCCCTCTTGAACTGGGGGGCCCAGAACTGGATGCAGTATTCCAGTTGTGGCCTCACCAGTGTAGAGAAGAGAGGGAGAATGACCTCCTCCCTCGACCTTCTGGCCGCGCTCACTCTTTCCTCTCTCTTTCCCTCCTTTGAGCAAAGACCGAAACACGCGTGGCAGCGAGGCTTGTAAAAACTCTACTTTCTACAGATGTTGGCCTGAACTGTTTCCTTATTGATGAGGAGCGTGGGGTAGGGAGGCAGATGCAGCCTCAGATTAGCTCCTGCTTGTCTCGTGGGTGCAGGGCAGGCGGTGCTGGATGCCCTCCAGGCGCCCGGACACCGAACAGAACGGCCATCAGAATAATGTTGCACTTCTATGGTACAAGAAACGGTTCCTCGTTGCCTCTCACACGGCGAAGAGCAGCCCTGTGAAAGATTATAACACGGCTGGGAGGCATAGAGAAAGGTGATAATTTACACGATGATGTCCAAGGCATGGCGCATGCCTTCCCATAAAATGCTGAGACACTCTCAGAGTTTATCACTTTCTGCACAATTTTAGCCTCTACACAATTACACACTAAGGCCTTCGGCTGCCAGGACACGTTGACATTCCTTTTTTGTTCGACTGAGCAAGCATTTGAGTGGTATCCTATTAATCCAGGCCTAGGAGGTGGCTTTGGCATCGGATGCTCCTCTTGCTGCCATATCCAGTGCCTCCAGCTGTTGGCTTCATGCCTGGGTTTGACACGGAGGGGACAGCAGGGCTGTGCGAGACAGACAGTTGTAGGCAAACAGATTGGGGTGCTATAAAAATTAACACCCAGGTGTCAGGGAGAGCTGAAAATACTCGCTGTGTGCCTATGGCCAAATGCAGAGATCGCATTAGTCGGGTGTTTTTTCTGTCATTCTTCACCCCATCTCCAGGTCGTCTCCTCCCGGCAGCTGGTCTGGCAGTTCTTGGATGCTTCTCTAACAGTTGTGGGGTGGTCATTGATGTTCCTTTTTATGGTCCTCTCAAAGGGAGGTGGCAGCTGAGCAGCAGGGCTCCAAAGCTGTTTGTAAGCGTGAGAGCAGCCAGAGTCACTTTTTCAGCACTTCCCTACATTGCTTTCTACCACGACAGCCTCCCCAGGTAGATCAATGACAGACCAAAAACACTTGAGCCCCGCTTTCACACTGCTCCAAGAGGGTGGGAGCACTGGGAGTACTGGAGAGAGCAACAGAGGGAAAATTACCCTGCAAAAGATCTAAGATGCTGAGCATTTAGTATGCACAATTCCGACGGAGAGACTCACAACTGGGTCTGTGTCCCGAGAATATTTTCTCTGAAGGGTTTACGAAGTGGATTTTGTAACTCCAGAAGGGCAGAGACAGGCACATCCCATCTGTGATGGGGTGTGGGGCTGGGGCTGGGGGCAGAGAGAGGTGCAAATTCATGCTACAAACTCCACAGGCAGCAGCCTGGCTTCACACGAAGAAGAGGCGTACTCACGAAGAAACGTGGTGGGGAAGCATTTTGTTTCCCCTTTTCCTTTGTTTCCTCCTTTTGTGGCTTTCCTTTGAAATTATTGAGAGGTGGAGTTAAATTTACAAGCTTCAAGGGCATAGGAAAAGTTGATAGTAGCCACGGGCTCAATCTGGAGGGATCAATCCTGCTGCTGATTGAGCTGTCTTCCATTAAAGACCTGACAGCAATAATGGGTGCTCGATTTACCCTTCCACTGCCAGGATATTTTTTTTACCAGAACCTCCTCTCTGCCCTCTCCAGGGCTGTTCACATCGCTAAAGACTTAATTTCCTTGATTGCTGTAGCAATCCAACACACTAATCAAGCAGATGTAAAAATTTCTCGAGCAGATAGTCATGGTGACCGCAGTGTCCCGGGGGGAATTTTCGATGAGACTATGAAACCAAAGAAGTTTTTCCTCTCAGTTTCAGAGCTCCCAGAAATGATCTCAAGACATTAAAAAAATTATCCTGATGGTCTCACTGGACCCGCTAGTCACAGCAGTGCCTGGCAGCCTGCATTGGTTCATCCTGCCTGGGGGAGCTTTATTTCCCACAAATTCAGGCTGCTGCAATAGTCCCCAAAGAAACGTTCTTTTGGGAGGATGGAAGCTCTTCCATGATATATCATGCACAGCTTTCCTCCAGTTCCAGCCCCTCCAGTCTGTCTTCCCATCCCCCAAAAGGCTGGCCTCCTCAATCCACCTGAGGTGTTTCAACCCCGCTGACCCGTTCCCAATCAATTACCTAGTTAAGAGGTTTCCCCTCAAGCTAAAAATCCAAAGTTTAGCAGTTATTAGTTATTTTAAACAAAACACCAAAACAGATCTCCTGTAGCCTGATAAAATTTCCCTGAGGTTTGAAAGGACCTTGTTTAAAGCTGTCGCTCATCAGAGTTATGTTTAACCAGCTCCAAAGCAGCGTGTCCTCCAGCATCACCAAGGACACCAGTATCATCCCACTTGACCCACAGCCACACAGGCAGCAGTGGAGCTGGCAGGGGACCACAGCCCCTCCAGAACCACAGCTCAGACTTCTATCCGAGTTTTAAATCCCACAACTACTCCCTGGTAGCCAGGGGTGCGATGAACTGCAGCGTTAGAGAGGAAGGCAGGCTGAAGCCACCACGCTTTGGCCAAAAACATGCATCTCCTGCTGTGGAAATTGGGCAGGATGGCATCTGGAGGTTCACTGCAGGCCCTTCTTTTGTAGCAATCAGCACAGGGAAAATTATGGAAAAATCAGATCACAGAGGGACAAGAAATGAGTAAAAAACCCATGAAGAATTGGGACCAAGCATTGTTCTGAGAAAACTGTCACTGAGATTTGCCCTGGGTTGCTCCAGCCTCAATCTCAGCTGAAACATGACTGAAGGCAGTCAGGCAGGAAGGGGAAATTATTTCAGCTCAGGGTTATTTCTATTTTTAACATTTCTGTGTTTATTTCTGCACTTCAAACGAAACACAGGGAAGACGACTACCTGTGCACCAAACTGCAGAGGTAACTGGAATAGTTTCAGACCTCAGTGAAGCTGCAGAGGGAGGAGAAAACAGGCTTCATAAGTGGGAAAAGTCATTGATAACCAGGGCAATTAAAGCCCTTTTACCCTCTCCTGAGAATTCTGGGACAAATTAGTTATACCTTATGAACCCCAGATGTTGACTGGGGAACCTGTGTTCAATCTGATGATTTTTAGGTCAGCTTCTAGAGATTCACATCAGGAAAACAGTTATTGTCCAAATGTAAGGATTTCCCCCCCCAATTCTTTTAGCAATCTTTCCCAGGAATAGTTGACAAAGAAAGCAGCTACCCTCTTATTCATGGGAGAGGGTTCATCTAGGCACATTACTGCAGACAACTATGTTGTAGCAAGTAGTTAGCAATAATGAATAATTAATGAATAAATAATGTATTTGTGTCTCAATACCCCAAGGTCTTTGGGCACCTTCACAGAAAATAATTAAAACAATAGATTACAAATAAGATGACAAGTCCCCAGGCAAGCGGATGTACATAAAACCGCAGCAATGCGAAAACAAAGAGGACGTGGATGTGATGCAGAAGCTGAGAAGTTCTCAGTGCTTTGCTCTACAGACCACAAAGCTTCTACTCTTGCATTGGAACAGGCTTCCCAGAGAGATGATGGAGTCTCCTTCTCTGGAGACATTCAAAACCCTCCTGGACAAGTTCCTGTGCAACGTGCTCCAGGTAGACCCACTCTGGCAGGGGGTTGGACTAGATGATCTCCAGAGGTCCCTTCCAACCGCATATGATTCTGTGATTCTGTGATCATGCCCCAACGTTGGAAAGGGAAGAAGCCAAAACCAAGAACAAATACCAGTCTTAACAAGCAATATTGACAGGCCTTACTGTCATGAAAACGTTTGAACACTTAAGACTTAGAACTAGGGAGAGAAAACATGGATTTTCGGGCTGCAGAGATGCCCAAATCCATGCATACGACCAGAGTGAGGTGCAGGCAGCTCCCAGCCCTGTCTCCTGTGAAGGCCTTTTCCAGTCCATGCTCCCGAAACCCCAATGGTTTGGGGGGCAAAGAGCAATTCCTGTCTATTTCCAGCTTTGCACCTCTGACACAGACCTGTCCGTGTGTTACCACTGCCAATAGCTGGTGTTACTAATAGCTGGGATTAGCCAGAAACCTTCATTAGCAGAAAGCAGCCAAGAGGCAGGTTGTATGTACAGACACCTTTGATCTTTGGGATAGTCAGAGCCTTCCCCAAGCACAGCCTTTACTGGGAATTAAAGTAAGCATCCTCCTCTCCCTGCTCTATACAAACACCAACAGTTTTCCAATCCCTTCTTACCAACTTGAATAACATGATCTGAACAAAACACAATGGGCTAAAAGTGCTTTTTCTAATCAACCTGGCGGAGTTGTCACAAGGAAAGATTTCCAGCTGCCATTTGAGAAGCTGCAGGAATTACATTTAAATAAAAGCCTTCACCGGGCTGAATAGTTATGAGCAAAATACAGAACGACTCTGGGGTTGTTTAGTCTCGGGGAGCAGAAGGGGAAAATGGCTGTTTGCAATCTGGAACAACTCTGTCCTCTCCACGCAGATGCTCAAAGAAACCTCTTCCCAGATCTTTATTTCTCTCTTGATGGGGCAATACAAAGGTCCCCGGAGGCTGAGCGCTAATATTCAGTTCTTCCAGTTGCTTACGAGCACTGTGAAGGAAGCCAACATGTCCGCACTGCAGAGAAAGAGTGTGGTTGTCACGTACACCCCTATATCCAGCCTACAGCATTACCAGTTATCACATTATACTTCTGATTTTATGGCACAGTTTGACAATGCTGCAACTTTACTCCATTTACAGCATGAGCAGAAGTCTCCCACTGGCTTAAGCTCAGTGATCCAGAGGAAAACTAACTCCACAGCTCTAAAGACAACTCAACTTGTCAAACACGTGATGGTATTGGGTGAAAAAAGTGGCAAAACCTGCACACCTCAGAGCAGAGAATGGGACAGCTTCTTTCAGCAGTGCCCACAGTTAGTTCAGCATCAGTCACTCAGGAAATTTTACCTTGGTTTTCATTGCTTCCCTCATTCCGTTCCCCATCACATTTGCAATTGTCTCAGAGAAGCTCATCATTAGGTTTCTCCATCCCTTCTGAACTCCTCCCTGGGGCTCGATGCAGTGATGAGGAAAGTGTGAACATCCTCATGTATTAACATAACGCTTGTCAACAGCAACGCCTCCCCACCTCCTGAAGCAATAATGCTTTTAGATAGGGGGATAAAGCTGCAAGCCTTGGGTGAACACCTCAAAACCTTTGCAGACAAATCAGGAAGGCTCTTTGAGAGACATTTCAGAGTCAGTGGGAATTGTATGTCACAGACTCCCATCGGCACCTTCCTGGGTTTGGAGTTAGACCTCCACTGTCCCTCCACTGAGGGAGTCTCAAGGTGAACAAATCAGTCCTTCCTCTGGGTGACACTAAGCATAACAGATGGGTGCAGGTTACAGAGCTGCTTCTTCTAGTGAAGAACAGTGACCTCTGGAGACCCAACTGCCTCCCTTCTTTCAGTATAGTTCAGGGTAGCGGAAGAAGTCAGGTTTCTGGATACTGTTGATTCCCCAAATGAGCTTGTAAAATTGGACTGGACATACACAGATAATCTATGAAACCAACTCCAGCACCAGTCAGTATCATAACATGGTGAGAAACTATCTCCCATGTGTTTTTTTTTCCCCTCCCTCCAACTATTCAGGTCCAATTACAAGCACTTTAATCACCTGGGACCCAATCCAAAACACACAGAGGTCAATAGAAATTCTACCACTGCAGCCAAGGCAAACTCTTAGGTTTGTATTAGACAATCATCACCACTCTTCCGTAGTCTGTTGTTCTCCAAAACAACCCATTCTACTGTTTTATAGAGTTTGCTTCCTATTTCAGATCTAGATGAGGGTCTCTGGTATCCAGAGCATCTTTCCTTTTGACACCACCTTGTCATACCATTAGGTTTGCAGCCAGGCTCAGCTCAGACCAGGCTGGATGGAGGAGGCTCAGTCCTGGCCACAGCTCTCTACCGGTGTAGGGAGCTTAGGTACAAAATGTATGTTCCCTGAGCTTCCAGGAAGGTTGTTGTGTCCTTAAACTTGCCAAAATGTAAGCCCAGGGTGCAATAAAGCACCTGCCATTGAGTTCAGAAATTCTCCTTCATACTTGAAAGTTATACCTATTTTTAAATAAATGTTTTATTGGCTGTTTGCTAGAAGAACTGTGATCAGTATGTGCTATAGCTCTAGAAGTGTGTAAATAGTTATTACTCCAGAGCTGTTCAACCAGGTTGCCTCTAATGAGTTGTTTTGGTGAGGTTTTTTGCTGTGTGTGCTGTTCTGTTTTGGTTTTTGAAACAATAGATTAAAGGGTTATTTCAGAAGGAAAGAGACATCTTGGTAATACTGAAAATGAAATGTCCTAAATCAGAGCCTAGGAATGTATTATTTCACGCACTAGCTACTGAATGATGAATTAATAACAGTATCTCAAATACATCTCCCATCAATATGCTTCTTCAGATTCCATCAGCATTTAATTAACATAAATTATATGACATGAGAAGGATTCAGGCAGCCATCAAAAAGAACACTTCTCTTGTAAGCTACTGAAATTCTTGTGGCTTTTGCAAGGCAGCAATTCTTTCTTTTTTCGCCCCCCCAGAACTTCCTCACAAATCGAATATTTTCACAGCAAATTTGGAGCTGAGTTTTTCTAGACTTTCTCAGGATAGGATCTTGAATCTTTGGCTTTAGTTCAGGTCATCTTCTAAGCTTTACACCAAGTTAAACAAGCAGTTATATAAAGTAAATAAAGTTATATAAATAAGCAGTTATACAAAGTAAATTATGTCAGTGTCTAGCTGCTTAAGGACCTTCAGCAGTCCCTGTAACCCCACAATGAGGTGGGACATCAGTAAACCACACAAGCCATTTCTCATTTAGGCATCTTAAGTCAAGAGAAAAATAGTTATGACTGTCCTAAAATGCCTAGGTATTTTTTTTTAAATCGTGTATCAATAGTAAAGGTCTTACTGCAAAGAGAAGCAGAGTGACTCCAGGAAGGGGGAAGTTTAGGTACACAGTGGAAATGTCAGCCAAATGACCAGAACAATGAGGAGGGAGAGAACAGCTGTAGTCCCCCATTGGGCTGAACAGCTTCCAAGTGCTCGTTCTCAAAAAGAAGGGAACCAAGTGCAAAAGGCAAGAGGGAAGGACAAGGACACTCAGGCTCCTAATGGCAGGAAGGGGGATACTGCTTTTTCTGTGTGCCTTTCTGAAGCTGAGAGGGAGGTGCCTGCTTTCACCCACAACAAAGAGCTAAAAGCTGGCTGAGCCAAACCAACAGAATGTTGTTTGCATTAATAATCACATTAAAAGCGTGTTTTGCTGTTGTTTTTTGTGGCTCGTGCTTTGATTTATCTGCATTCTTTCGCCTTTAAATTTCATCCAGGGGAAAAAGTTGATTCTGAAGTGACTTGACAAACCAGAATATTTTATCCCCGTAGATGTGGTTATTCTTTAAACTAGGACAGGGGATGGCTAAGAAGTGTCCAGCTCCCTCTGCCTATTACTCCAGGGAGGGCAGGTAGCGCAGTGCAGCAGCACGGATGCTGCTGTGCAGGCGAGGACAGCAGAGCCGCATCTACCTCTGGAAAGTAGCTTCTTCCAGAGACCAGCAGGGACTACAGAAGCTTTCTGATGCGTAGCAAAGAGCAGATCCTCACCCCAAAAGTCTCTGGGGACTTTGAGTCAGGAGGCCGAGTCTCCTTTGCATCACATGAAGGAGAAAGCACGGCAATATAAATAACCGGAGTTAATGTGTACTGCAAGCAGAGAGGAAAAGATGAGCCCTGCGTTCAATTACACTGTTCTAGTCCATATAATCCACTCCAAATTAGTTAATATAGTATAAAACTCGCTATCCAATAGCCCTCCCTGCTATTCTTACAAGTTGCCATGTAGTAAGAGCACTAAGTGCCAGGCAATCCTGCAGCAAGCAGCTGCTCCTTCTCCAAAGGGTTCACAAGAGACCAAACAGACAGGGGAAAAATAGTAATACCACAAAGCATCAAAGATTTGGGAGCAAGTCAGTAACCAAGGCAGGGATTAGGACCATGTCCTTCTTGTCCCTGTTGCACCAAGCGACTCCACAACACGTCTCCTGGTCCTTTGGACTTTTTGGATGCAATATGCTGCACTAAGGCTCCAGTGTTAACGGCCAGAGTTTCCATAGGCATCATACAGGTCAATAAAGGCTTTCAAATAAACCAGCAAACACGGAACAGTCCCTTGAACAGGGCAGTTCTTTCCTAAACTAGCAGATAACAGGTGCCCCCATAAAAACATCAAAGATACACCCACCAAAAGCACTCCTGAAGAGAACCATTTTCAACGCATGCCCCATCCAGGCCCACGGCCAAACTGGCTGTGAATATTTGCAAAGCCCATCTCAAGCTCTGGTCCAAGAAAAAATCTCATTTGAGTTTTTCACCACAGAAGAAAATGTGAACCTCAGGGCTTGGAAAGGGGAACTGTGGGACCATTATTTTTGTGTCTGCATTCTCTTCCACCCCATCCTTTTCCATATCTAGAATTGAATGCCTCAAGAACAACTCTTCAAAAGCACCAATAATATTCTTTAACCATCCCCCCACCACAAGATACTATTTAAACATGAGAAGATGGAACCATCATCCTTCCTTCAGTCACAGTTCATCCCAACCGTATCTTTACATCACCTACACATCTTTGGGTGCATGTGGACACCACAGAAATACTACCAGCAGCAGCTCCCAGCAGCACGGGTAATGGCACAGGCAGGAGATCTGGTACCACCAAGGATCTAGTATTTTTACAGCAGTGACTGTGATTTTCAGAAGGGAAATGAACTGTCCAAATCGAATTACAACTCGGTGTGAATTGACTCCTAACCTCTTGGTTCTTAAAAAAAAAAACCCAAAACAAACACAAAAACCCTAACCCAAACAGCCATGCCAGAATTAGTAACAAAAACATTTGTTGGGGTTTCCCCCCCCAGCTTTGCTCTTGCATTTTTCATTCCACAAGGATGAAGCAATATTGTGCTATGACAGGCAGTCTGAGCTAAGCTGAAATGTTGCTTCTGCTGTAATCCCTCTCTTTTGGTGGCTCATTTCCCTCTCTCATGACATTTTCAAGAGGCTTATTAATAACAACTGGGGAGACAGATCTTTCCCCATCTAGAGAACTACAGCACTTTCCCATCTAGAACTTCATAACACGTTCGTTTTCCCTGGAACGTATTACTGAGATTTCTTCCCCAGACACCCCCCCTCCATGCCCCACTCCTCAAGACCAGTGGTATTTCCAGAAATTAAGTTAGCTCCACTAGCTGTGTTACATCCTCCATTCTTGACAAGCCACCCTTGATTGCCTTCACGTTCTCATTATGTTTGATACATTGGATCACTGATCATTTATTATAGCATTTTAACTTGGGTTCATGTTATATATCATTGCTCGAGCTCTCTGGGATAAAGGGCAATGAATACTTTAATTGCCTGATAAATTATTAAGGACACTCCTTTAATTAGGTAATGTGGTGTTTACATCTTTGAAGCAAATACTCATGGAATCTGCATGGATGTGGACTTTTTGCTAAATACACGGCTGTCGGCCATCACCTCCCCTGGAGAATAACAGCTTTATGGGGCTATTAACATAAACACCACACGGGGTAGATTGTGCCAGATGCCAGGCGAGATCCGCAGCTGGAGAGGAAGAGGAGAGTCGCCATCAAAGTCAAAGGAGTTACATTGACTCACATCAGCCGAGGGACCGGTCTTCTGCGTCCAATGGATTTCGCTTAAAGCGAGGCAAAATAGCAAGAGACCTACATTTCCTTTTTCCACTGCTTTAGCTAACCTAGTTCATTTGAACTGAAATGGGTCACAGTGTACCCACACAAGGAGTTCGGCAGCAGACCCAACTTCAGAAGGAGCACGGGGGAAATGCAGCTGGGGAGAGGGAGCGCGTGTCACGTTAAACAAGGGCCCGGCATGACAGAAAGCCAGTCTTTTTCTTCTGGCTTTTCTCTTGCCACGCAGGTCAAAAATAAAACATCCCCTGGAAGGGCACAGCCTACAACTCCTCTTCCAGCCCATAGGGAAAAGATGGAGCCCTACACCTGAGGGGGAAAGGCACACGCCTGCTCCAGACCTCACCACTGCCAGCATTCTCTCCTCTCTTTTTCATCTCTCTACTTTGAAACTCAGATTTCTTGAAGTTTTGCGACATCCCTTCTTTCCTGAGCTGTGTGAACACAAAATATTTGTCGCATCTTTTCCAGCCATATGCTATGCTTCGTGCTTATTAAAATAGGGAGAAGGGAGCCAATTGTCTAGCACCATCACCAAGCAGATGTAGTGGGGGAACCTCTCCTGTAGCCCTCTGGTAGATCCTGTTATTTCCTTCTCTCCCAAAACATGGTTTTCATCAGAATTACACAGCCAAGGGCCACCTGGCTTTTACTTTATTTAGGGCTCCACTGTCATTCCTCCAAAGCAATTTGGGGAGAAAATATACAAACTTTTATATATATATATATATTATTTTATTTTTGACATGTATATCACATCTATCTATACACATTACTTTTCCTAAGAAAAGATAACACTTCAGTGTCTTTGTCTTCTTTACCGTGCTTTGTTGGGGTAGGAATTCAGCCCCACGACCACGTTGCACAGCAATAGCTGTTTTAAACCCCCCCTTTCCTGCATCACTTGGGTGAAAACACAGTTAAGCCTTACAGATAAAAAGAGCACTCTGCCCTTTGAAGGGCTGCTGAGGAAAACACAGTCACAGACCTACTGCTTACTGTCAGTGAATCTCAATAACAAAGCCAAATTAGGTGAAATTGCAGCCGATGCTTCCTTACAAAAGCTGAGGTTGAACCACTGCATCCAGAAAAACATCTAATTCAGTGCCCAGATCTTAAGAAAAATCAATCCCTGAGAACATGCACCCAAATGAAAACAAGTGTAGATGGAGAAATTCCTCAGGTTAATGCTTCCCAACAGATCAATGCACAAACTCCTGCGGATTGATTTCCTGGAGCTCCAGCTCCACATTAGCTCTTCTGGACAATCCTAATCCACGACAGATCTATGAAACCAGGGAGTGAGGTTATACTTGCCATTTCTTGCCCCTTCTTCTCCTTTCTACTCCCCCTGGACTCTGGCCCCTTGTCCACTTCCTCCAGGCAAACCTTCCCTGTTCTCCATTACCTCTCCATCTTGTCCTCCACCACAGCCGTTCCCTCAACCATTCAAGGGGGCTTCTACCCCTGCTAACCACTTGTCTGCTCCAAGTCGCAGGGCTTTCAGCAGAGAAAAAGGCCCAGAAGGACCAAGAGGCTGGGCAGGAACAAGAACTCTTAGTGAATTCCAGATGTGCAGGAGAATATCCCCTTTCACAGCCAGCTGTGAAGCAGACACAGCCTACTTACTCATTTTAACATCTCTGCTGTATCACACTGTGCTAATGGGAGGTGGAAAGAACTCAACCTAACTGTGCCCTTGCTTTTGTGGGATCCATCCCTCCTCCTCCTTCCACTGACAACCTTTTAAATCGCATCCCAAGAGGGCTCCTTTGCCAGTCAAAACATCATCACCTTGCTCTATCAGTTATAACACAGCCAAGCTGTGTTGCACCAATTAAGGACACAATTGGTGTAAAGACCTTCAGCATACAGCTCCACAACCGTTACACTTACCTCAGGGTAAGGTTTCCCTTCCCTGGTCACGCAATCAGAGGAGAGTAGGCTCAGACAACACAGAGAGAAATAAAAACGCTTTAAAAGGCATGTTTGAGGGATGGTGGTAGTGGTGTTTTTAAGTGTCTTCAGCTTCACACACAGTTGACAGACAGGGTGCTGTGGCACAGGGGAGTCTGGCTGGGCTGGGATTCCAGCCTGGAAAGCATCCTGGAGGAGAGGAACTTCATATCATCATCCTCCTTCCACATGGGACTGAAGGAAAGTGCCGTTCCCGAGGGCCACCACCAGCAGTGTGTCTGCTGCCTCGTGTCACACCAGCCGCCGCCAGCCCACTGCCCAATTTGGCCTTTCTCCCAACAGCTCCTTCCAAATTCAACAGGTGCCACTTCCCACTCCAGCTCTGCCTTTCTTTCTGCTTTTGGCTGCCCTCGTGCAGCTCCCAAAGCTTTGGACACGTTTGTGTTTCACATTCTCCAGGTCTGTTAGCTCACATTGATGTCAACTCTGATGTCATCCTCTCTGAGTCGGTGCTTTAACCACATAAAATACAGCAAGAGCAAAGTGAATATGCCTCCGATTGCCTTGTTGGACAGGAGAAATTGCCAAACAGAAAGACACCACATGGTGGGTCAAACAGCCATTGCTGACCCATGACCATGCTCCTAAGGCTCCATTTGCTGCCTCTGCTCAAGTCTACCAGGTCTTGCTGGGAACATGAGGCTCCTTCAGGACTCAGGCTCAACTCGAGGTGGACAAGGTGAAGGGGACAGTGGAGGAAAGGGTTTGTATGGATGGAGAAACATTTAAAGTGGAAATCCACCTTCGAAGAAAGAGATGCCACTCTGTTTTCCATATCCCACCACAACCCCACTGGCAGCTTCCTCACCTGTCTGCAGCCTCAGCAGTGTCACACAGCTGTAAAGTGACATAAAAGACCCAAAAAAAAAAAATAATCACAGAATCATAGAACCACCTAGGTCGGAAGGGACCTTTTAAGATCATCTAGTCCAACCAATGAAAAAAAAAACAAAAACAAAAACCAATAAAACCCACAGAGTGCCTATAAATCCTCTTCTGAATTATGAATGCTCTCAAATGCTATAGGCTGACAATGACACGGGCTAAAAATAATATAGAATGTAATTTGTAGTGCTCTACAAACTATTACAAACAGGCAGTGGGAAATAGCTTCCGATTTTCTTCCCTTTACCTCAAGGCATTTCTTATCTGCCTTTGCCGGGGGTGACCGTCTATCGCACCTCCTCGCATGTGCTGGAAAAACCACAGGCGTGTTCCATCTGATTATGCTGCTTTATCTCTACCAGTGTTTTAGGAGCCGTTTCCACTTTGGTTATGTTAATCTGATATCACTATTCCTGAGCAGGTTGCCGCAGCGGAGGGAGCTGCCTCACAGAGGCCAAACCCGGTGTAATCAAATATTCTCCTTTTATATTTCAGACACCGATTTCAAAGGGTTCCAGCGCGCTATTTCTTTGATGTCAGAGGCAAAGTAAAATTAAAACTTCCAGGGTAGGTTTAGACGAGGCAATACGTATAGAGCAGGGGAGATGGTAAGGATCCCACATTGTGTGACAAGGGTAAGGGAGGAAAGCACTCCAAAACCTCTCCCAGCAGCCAAAGCTGTCTCCAGATCTGACCATGTCTCCTTGAAGTCAGTTGAATTGACTTTCAGCCCCAGCTGAGCCCCATATCCCCATAGGGGGATGGCAGCATCCCGCTTCCCCCTGAGCCCTGCAGCTCCAGCACAGGGGCTGCACCCCAGCCCCTGCCAAAGCAGGAACACCAAGGAAATCACTCATTTCCACAACATCACCTTTAAATTAGCATTCAGGTTGCCTGCAACAGATGGCTAGAAAGGGTGAATGACAGCCTTGCACCAGGGGACCAGGAGAGGAGAGCAGGGGGAGACATGGCCCTGGAGTGTACCCCCGGGAACACGCTACCACACGTGACTAAACAGCTCCAGATGCTGCAGTCGAGTAGTTTGGAGTGACCTGTCTTAGCAATAAAAGTGAGAACATTGTGGGAAACAACCCTTGACATCCATACTGACATCTCAAGCGTCAGAGCACTCAGGCTCTACCTCTTTGGCATCAAAGCTGCTACGTCAGGAAGAGCGATGCATGTTTCATTTCAAGTCCACTTTAAATATTTTTAAATCTAGCTTCTTTAAAAAATAAGTAAATAAAATTTAGGGACATTTTTAAAACAGAAAACTAATTCAATACAGAGTCCAAGAGTTTCAAAATGAAAGTATTGAAACAGCATTTTTTTGAGCTTTGAAACAAAGAGAGTGACAGTTTCAGAAATCGTTACCCTCCTCTTCTCTGCAGCCAAACCCATCCCTCTGATTTAGGCCGGTTTTGTGAAAAGTTTGAGTACTTGGAGGCAGAAAAATTCCACCGACCTCATTCAACCCTAGTGCTGGAGATGTCAAACAGAGTTGTAGTTTGCCAAGACCTGCACATCTACCTGATGCGAGGCAGCTTTCCTGAGGTCACAAATCCATTTGTTCATGGACTGAGTGGACAATTAATTTAGCAATAAATAAACCTCGGTCAGTCAATTTACCTTTGACTGCAACTAATTTTTTTTTGTCATTCAGACATATGTCCTAAGAAAAAGATATGTCCCTCCTATGCTCCTAGATACAACCAAGAATTAAAACCAAGAACAGGGATATCAGCTTATTCAGAATAGAGGAATTAGGCCAAACCACATCCTTAAGACCATAGTTTGGGTACCCCTAAGGATGCTGCTTTTTCAGCTGCTTTCAAATTATGGAACTACAGCAATGGAGGCTTGTACCACTCATGGTGATGCCTCCAGGAGTATTTCCAGCACTCAGTTGATTTGGTAGCCTGTCCATCCTCCCCATGGCATGTGATGTGCTGGAGCAGGCATAGGTTCTACTGATCGATGCTTTAGGGGTCTCAGAGGGAGCTGGCGTGGCCTTGCAGTGAGGCTGCCAGAAATAAGCACTTATTTTGGCACATCAGATACCTGCAGGGAAGAGGGGTGGCTGGACCAGCAGAGAAGAGCACTCAGGAAGCATTAGTGACAACTTCTGCAGCCTGTTGCCCATCCTTCCCCTCCCTACACTTCACAAAAAAACACGTAAAGAAGGATCGACAGCAGAAGTGTGTCATTTATTCTCTCTGCAGGGATTAAAAAACGGGTATAAATTATCCTTTTCATTAATTACTTGATCCTGCCTAATCCCCAGTAGACGATGTTGACCTCAATAGACCAAATCTAGGTTTCTTAGCCTACACCACCTCTTTACACTGTTCCCTAGTTTCCATGGCAGAGTTGCTTTCCAGCTCTGTTACATCCTGGCCGGCTTCCACCATGGCTCAGCAGATCCACAGCATCTCCTCCACAAGTCCTGCCAGCTGCAGGGAGCAAACCCAAGCCCTCCTGCTCTCCTCGGGTGTTTCTGTCACACTGCCCAAAAATGTTGTAAATGCTCCAGAAACGGCAGTGTTCGACACATCCCCCGCCTTGGAAATCCAGGGAGCTTTTACATCCTTCCTACATGTAAAATTTGAGAGCCCAGGGCTGTTGGACATCCCAGGCCAAACTAGCCCCAACAGAAGAGCATGAAAAGGCAGCATAAAGCAGGCAGCACTATGGAACATCCCAAGCAAGTTCCAAGGGATAACTATCATAACTATCACATATCATAACTATAACATATACATTGATTTTTTTCAGCCCAAACTCAATGGCTACTTATCTGCACTAGAAAAATTAACATTCAATTAGATTTGCTAAATAATTCATGACAATACATTTGATGTGCTGGCAAGTTCCAGCAGTGAATCATCAGTGTTTCAGTTATTGCCCTGACAGTAACCAGGATTATTTCTTAAACAAAGGCATCTCCTGTTGTTTCCACCATCCACACCCAGAATCTTCTGGGGCTCGAAGCCTCACCATTTCATATTGCCCAAGGCTACATTTGAAGGGATAAAAGGAATTGTTCCTATTGAAATTTTTAGTTTAAAGCAATTTAACCATACATAGAAGCTTGATTTACTGCTGGATTCTTTTTCCAGCAATGAAGCATATTTGGAGCTCAGCAAATCTTTTGTAGTGAAGTGATGCAGAACCACTGTTTAGTCATGCAAATGAAATGAGAGTTCACTAAAAAACATTCTGGGGATGATGAACCTTTTGCCAAAACTCACAGCAAAGATTTCTATTGTCAATCAAAAGGCACAAACATTTTGAAATTGCCTTTTATACATGTGCATTGTTGGGAGAAGAGCAAGAAAAAGAGAGAGTAAACACCTCCTGCAGTCCCTGAGGTACCCAGGGCATGGGGCATTGCAGGAGTGACAGGAATAGCTTCCTAAGGAATCCCTGAACAGACACATGGCCTTACTACTACAAGCTGAGAGAGGAGAAACCAGTTTTCTATCCATCACTGAAGCACCACAACCTTTACCATATCCATCCCTTTCCATCATCGTATACGAGACCAAAGAAGACCATACAAGACCAGACTCTCAAAGAATGATCCTTTTGCAAACAAACCACAGAACTCACCCTGCAGACCTTTGCAGTCTGAACCTCTTTTTCTCTTGGTCTTCTCCCAAAGCAAACCCACTGTCTTCTCCACCAAAGCCCAGGGAGCAATCTCAGCCTTGGCTCAAGACGCCCAAAGACAAGCTGGCTTCTGGCCTCAGTGGCTTTCTGCTTCAGCATTTGAAAACTTCATTAGCTGCTTTTTATACACATATATTTATACACGGGGAACCTAAAAACAATGTCCAGGAGGTCTGTTGGTTTGGAAACTAAGAGCCTGCAACTGTGCTTCCTACTATCTTCATCGTTTTGTTTATTTGTGCAGTTGTGTTTTACACCCTCCCCTGCAGAGGAGGTATAATTAAAGCCACCTGGAAACATGAAGTGCCTTTCACCACACAGCCAGCTGACAACCCAGCCATTAACCCCAGCCTTGCAGGACAGTATATTCCTCTTAACTTGGTTTTACATCCTCTCTCAAACCCAGTCTGCTTCCATTTCTGCTCCCCAAGGATGGGCAATTGGGTAAACGTGTGGTACCCCCTTCCCCTGGAGATACCAGTTCCTGACCTTCAGCTTGGAGCACCCACAGCATCACACAAGTCACACCTACTCAGGTTTAATAGCCAAAAAGATGGGTAAAGGAGGGGAGACCCCCACAATACTGCATGGGCAGTACTTCCCGCTTTGAACTGAGACATTTTGTAAACAGGGTTTAGCTGACTGTAGATAAAATTTGAGCTCTCTATAACCCTGATCTTTGAGATTACTGAAGACTCTCCTACTGCGGAGGGATCAAAGATGAATAGCCATTTTAGCCTGTGCTTCCACAGCAGCTTTTACAACATTAGCTATAATGACCAGGTGCTCAGCTGGTATCAACTGCTTCAACTTTATTTTCTCTGCTAGCAATAAGAGGCAGTTCACATCATCCAAGGACTCCTTGCAAGGTCAGTGTTAGATAGAGCCGATACACGGGTCGCACTAAACTGTACAGCATTTACCCATTTTCCTGTTTCTGCAGAGATCTCCACTGATGTCAACTCAACTCACTAAGATACCATCTCTACTGCAGACACTGAAGGTTTTTTTGACATGTACTATCAGCAGCAGATATTTTAAAAGAAAAAAAATAAAGGAAAAAAAACACCTTCCACCCCTTGCTACCATAAGGCTGACATGGCAGGACTGGTATGAAAGGCTGAGGGACTTGGGTCTTTTTAGTCTGGAAAAGAGAAGACTGAGGGGAGATACGATCAATGCTTATAAATATTTAAAGGGAGGGTGTCAGGAGGATGGGGCCAGTCTTTTGTCAGTGGTGCCCAGCAATAGGACAAAAGGGAACGGGCATAAACTTGAATAAAGAAGTTCCATCTCAACATGAGGAGGAACTTCTTTCCTGTAAGGGTTATAGAGCCCTGGAAGAGGCTGCCCAGAGAGGTGGTGAAGTCTCCATCTCTGGAGACATTCAAATCCCACCTGGACACATTCCTGCGGACCTGCTTTGGCAGCAGGTTGGACTAGATGATCTCTAGAGGTTTCTTCCAATCCCATGCAACTATGATTCTGTATCCACTGGTCCTGTACAGCCCATGGCAAGGAAGGAACATGAGCACTAGCCCCAGGTACCAGGCACATGCTAGCTGTTTCCAAATTCCCTTTTTGTCCCCTGCATTGCACAGCAGAACCTTCAGGCCCTGCCAGGGAAAGAAGGTCATTGCCATCATAATGGCAAGGAAAACATCCCAACCAGTGAGACAGACTGCAATGCTCAAGAGATACTGGTGGTATCTCTAGCTGGCTTTAGCTCAGCAAGCAGCAGCATCCCCCATCATGAATGAACGTGCCATCCCAGACTAGGCGCAAAAAAAATACAGAGCCTGGTTTATCTCTAAGACTTCAGTTTGGTCCAGAGCAACAAACTGCCTGGGAAAGGCAGAGAGGAAGCCCAATTCGAAAGCTTCAGAAAGGGAAAGATGAAAAACCATCCACGCAGGGTCTCCAAGGACAAAGTGTTAACTCCACCCAGGTGTCTCTGATAACGCAGCCACGAAAGTGGGCAGCATCCATCATAAGAGCCTGAACAGCAGAGGTTAAGAGATGCATTGCGGGAGCCTCTCTTGCATTATTTAAAAAAAAAAAAAAGTTAGTGAATTAGTCAGAGAGAGATTAGCAAGGCTGGAGAGCACTCGTGCATGATGCCAAAACCCACAAGCCACCAAATGGCTCTGCTGTTTTGCATGTTTAAATGGCCATTAAGACCAAGGGTGACAGCGCTGACAAGATTTATCAAAGAAGATCTACTCTGGACTCAATGAAAAATTGCCCCAGCAAAAACCCTGCCAGCTCTGCTGACGTAGATTATCTTTATTAGAAAGGCCCCTCTGATACCCAAATTCAACAGGAGTTTTAGCGACTCATTTCTTGGTTTGAACTTCTGTGTATGAATCCAGCACAGACAGATGGACCGGGAGGGAGCTTCAGAAAAAAATCCTTATATTAAATCGTGGCTACATTTGTCAGTGGGTATAGAAAAGGGGAAGGTCTGAAGTAGGGTTTGTTGTGCAAAGCACATTTATAAGCAAGATGGTACATTACTTAAGTGCCTGTGCTACCCCTGGAGTGTGCATTTAGCCACCCCCCTCAGTCTCAATGAGTTAGCTGCAGTGTGGGGAGACTGATGCCCTCAGGGTGCAGTAATTAGCGTTCTTCATTGTCCATTTTTCTCGACTAACACCTACACACACTCCAAATGAGACACAAAAAGAAAAGCAAGAAACCTTACCAATGGATAGTTAGCAAAGGAGGATGGATCAGGATATAACACCCCTCCCTCCAAGTTTCCTCACCAAAGGTCAGGAGATGGCTCTAACGCTGTCTCCCTGCTAAGCAAGGATGGGAAACTGTCAGTAACTGTCACTTTCCATTTTTCTTTCCCATGAGGCGATGCAGAGTACAAAAGGAGCAGTTTTCCCCCCTTTTGCTGCTCTCCCAGGGAGGAGCGAGGAGATGCACAGGACATCCCCAACACACACACAGACACAAAAAAAAAAAAGCTCAAAGTGCCTCCACTCTCCCAACCTGCGGCTTCCCCAGGCTTTGCTTTGGTGACTGCTACTTTGCACAAGCTTCCCAAGCTTTCCTGACCCTCAGCCCGCTGAGGAGGACGCATGCACACTGAAGAAAATCAGTGTTTCAGACACTAAACCCATCCCCTCTGACCCGTGGAGAAATAAGTGTAACCCAGAGGTGGCATTAAGGCAAGTCTCATAGTATAGACAAACAGCAACTTGATTTTAGTGTCCTATTCATACCACTGGATGGCCAGTTTTCCCAAATTGAGTGTCCTCCAGAGAGACAAAGGCCAACAACATTTGCAGCCCGTTGTTATTGCAACGGGCAGGTGAAGAAATCCACCCTCCGAGCCTGGGAGTCCATCCCACATGAAGGGGGGGCAAAGCGTCTTGGCAGCAGCAAATGATGCAGAGGATTCAACTGAAATCTCTGCCAGAAGAAGAGGGATAAAGGCTGACAGACCTGTTGTTCTAACAAAACGTTTATCATGGTCTCAGTGGAAATTGTCGACTGGCAAACACGAAGCGACAAGGCCAGTAGATGGGCTGGAATCCCAATATTTTGGCACCTAGTTTTTGTGGCCAATTTTGTGGGTTCAGACAACAAAGGCACAACGTCTCAAACTCTCTTGCAACACTTCAAACCCCTTAAAAGACAGCTTCAAACAAAAGGCCGAAATGCAAATCTCACTTCTCCCTGCTAGAAAAGAATAATGAATTTCCCACAACAGCCTCTGAAAGATTAGGCGCTGTTACCTCCGGGCAAGAAGTGGACATTAATTAATGCTGAACTGCAAGGAGATTCCAGTAGCACCACATATTTCACTCCTGACACCGCAGCAATGAGCTTGTTATGAATAAAGAAATTAAAAACATATATCAGAAGGCAAAGTTAACGATTTTCTGCTTATTATTAAGCGTGAGCAAAAGATACCACTGGACTAAGGTGGAAGAGGAGGAACGTATCTCAGCTGCTGTTAGAGGATAAGATCACAGCCCACAGCACATCCTTTGCCGAGAATGAAGTGTTTATCGAGAGATTTCCAAGACGACCTTGAGCCAACCACTTAATATCTACCACCCGGCAGAGGTTTTCTAGCTACAAAAACCATAACAGCAACACTTACCTCCTGCAAATTCCAAGTCAGGTTTAGGGTGCAGGAACCGCTTGTGCTGCTCTGTCCAAGTGCAAGGGATGCTACAACCATGGTGGACATCCCTGAGGCTCCTCCAGCCAGAGCGATGAGATGGTGAAATCACCTCTGAGGGCAGCCCTGGTGGAACCAGAGACACCTGGGCATGGTGGCTGGCAGGAGCACTAAGAAGCCCAGCAAGGGGTGGTTGTGGCCAGTCAAGGGGAAAATTGGGCTCAAAGGAAGAGGCAGAGGTGAGACAGGACCAGCTGAGGTGGATGAAGCAGAACAAGCAGTGGAGGGTCAGGCAACTGAAGTTGTATTTGTGCTGCTAGGAGGCTTTTTGCTTCACCAAAGCTTTGCTTTGGCTTTCTGCTTTACCAAAGATTAAGAAAACCCAAAGGTGTGGGATTGTATAATCGTCCTTAAACACAAGTGCCAAAGCCACAGCTGCAGTAAATCAGTGATGCTCCAAGGACACCTGAGAGTGGCTGAGCTCCACGAGCAGACCTGGCCCAAGGACACCAGCTCTTTTCTTCACCGTTTGCCTGTTCCCAAGACATCTGTCACCTTGCAAATTAACCCAGGCTGACACTCAGCCAGGCACGTCTGCAGCCGCAGTGAACCATCCCTGCAAGTTCCCCTCTCGGATATTTATTTCCGTAGCCCTTGCTTTCATCTCTTTACTATTTTTACTACTTCCATTAGTCTTTTTGGCTTGAGGCGAGCAGTTTGCCTTCACGTTACTTCCATCATTGCTCTGTGTGTATCCGATACGTGTGTCAGTGGCTGAGAAATTCCACAAAGCTTAGCTAAATCCATGTTTTCTGGTAAATAATAGCAGCGCGTCCCCCTGTTCAAAGGAAACGATGAGAGGTTTATTAATGTAGCATCAGATGAATTCCTGTTTCATATAATTATGCATTGAATTGAAAAAGAGATGTCATGCAGGCAATCTTTAGAGTCATAATAGACAATCCGTAAGGAAGAACAAAGGAAAATAATTTTAATAAAACATTATGCCCTGAGCGAGAAATATGCTTCATGTATCATACATGAGAAAAGAGAGTTATTTGATGTAAAACGGAATTGTGACCTTGCTGCAGGAGTGTTCATTACCTAACGCCGCAACAAGCAAATTAATGGGTTTCAGAATGGTGCAAATAATAGTAATAATAATCATTTTGTTTCCTGGCGTTTGCTTGCTGACAGCCAGATTTAGCAGCAAGCGCTTTGGATTATTATTTATAAAAGGGCTTGCAAATAGAATGCCACAGAGCCTTAAAGGCATTACAGAACCGTGTGTCTAGTGCAAAGGTATTACACATGAGTAATTGAGGTTTTTGTAAGTGCTTATAGGGAGTGGAAGCCCAGAAACAAAACGCTGGGTGCCAGCAGCGTATATGCCTTATGCAAGGACACGTATGTACCTGGTACTACCAAGTATGCATCAATCTGGCATTTGAATCCCTACATAGGCAGGTTGTGATTATGGTTACTAAGGAAATTATGCTGTTTCGTATATTTTGCATGTGATAAATCATCGTGTGATAATAAATCCCACAAAAATAAGATAATGCCATTTAAGGGAACAGTGGAAGTGTTGAATCACCAGGTCTGGACACCGACCTCTCTCTGCAGAAAGTCCCCCCCTGCTAAGCAATAAGGAATCAAGAAATTGTCAGAGTTGGAAAGGACCTCTAGAGATCATCCGGTCCCACTCCCCTGCTAAAGCAGGGTTGCCCAGAGCACATCACTCAGGACAGCATCCAGGTGGGGCTTGAAGACCTCCAGAGAAGAGGACTCCACAACCTCTCTCAGCAGCCTGTTCCAGGGCTCTGTCACCCTCACCATAAAGAAGTTTTAACTCATATTTGAGTGTAACTTCCCATGTTCCAGCTTGTGCCTGTTGCCCCTCATCCTCTTCCTGGAAATGACTGAAAAGAATCCAGCTCCAACATCCTTCAACCCACCCTTTAGATACTTCTAAACATAAATAAGGTCTCCCCTCAGCCTTTGCTGTCCAGGCTAAAGAGTCACAGTTCCTTGAGCCTTTTCTTGTAAGGGAGATGTTCCAATCCCTTAATCATCTTCATTGCCCTTCACTGTACCCTCTCCAGTAGTTCCCTGTCCCTCTTGAACTGGGGGGCCCAGAACTGGATGCAGTATTCCAGTTGTGGCTTCACCAGTGCAGAGTAGAGGGGGAGAATGACCTCCCTCGACCTACTGGCCACACTCTTTCCTATGCAGCCCAGGGTTCCATTGGCCCTCTTGGCAACAAGGACACACTGCTGGCGCATGGAAATTGTGCTATCTACCAGGACTCCCAGATCCTTCTCCTAAGTAGTGCTTCCCAGAAGATCCATCCCTAACCTGTATTGGTGCCTGGGCTTCTTCCTTCCCAGGTGCAGGACCCTACATTTGTCCTTGTTGAACCTCATTAGGTTCTTCTCTGCCCAGCTCTCCAGCCTGTTCAGATTGCACTGGATGGCAGTGCAGCCCTCTGGATAAGTCTGAATTATCTCCTCCAGTATCTCCTAGTTCAGTTCTTGGCCCTTCTGGGCTGGACTGGAGCTGCCTGGAGCTCTGTCCCGCCTCCAACACGGCACCACCTCAAAATACCAGCAGCAAACCTGACTTTTAGCCTGATTCTTTCAGGAGAAAGTTCTCCTTTCCCACCCCTTTGGCCAGCTCTGTCTGCACAGCCCTGGGAACAGGCGGTGAGAGTGATAGATGTGTTATTTGAGGTGAAAATTTACTGCAAGAGTGAACTGCTGCTCCTGGAGAGGGAAAAAGCTGATGGTTCCGCAGTGGCAGAGACAGCACAGAAGGATGCACTGCCAAAAGGTGGAGAAAGGGAGCAGGAAAACACTATGGGGGGAGACGGGAGTGGTGGTTACCTCAATAAACCCCTACAAAAGCTAAATCAAGCCTTAGGAACAGCTTCTGATAGAGCAAGTATTCTGCAAGGCGCTGGCAAGATTGCCTTTATTTTTCAACAAAGATCACAAATAGGTTTCTAAAACGCCTGGGTGTGTTTAAAATGGTAAAATTATTAGGCAAGTAGGTACAATAAAAGAAACATCTCCACAAGTGGAAAAAAATTCCCCAGGCGTAGACGCCTTCCAACTGCTACTGGAATTTTAAACCCTGATAATTGCTGTGTAATGTAAGCAATTGCACTGTCAGCCTGAACGGGTTCCTTCCGTGCCTCCCCCAGCCAAGGAAGGAGCCTTAAGTGTAACTCACAGCGGAACTGATGACATGTGCCAAAGTGAGCTTGTTTTAGTGGCCAAACCTGGCCATTCTGTCATTCTTTGGGCAGAGGAAGAAAGCCCCACACCGTGGGGCAGCAGGGCGTGGGATGGGAGCTCCGGCAGCTCCCCCCAAAACAGACACAGTTTTGGGTCCCTAAAGTTGTGATTTACTAGACCACTAGAACAAAGCAATTTTTTTTTTAAACAAGGCTGATTTCCCCACCTCAAAATGAAAAAAAAAAAATTAAAATAGAGAGGGCTGAAAAATAACCCGACTGTCCTCTGCAGGCTGCATCTAGAATATTTTTCCATCTCCCCTGGGTCCCAGAGATTTCTTCTTGCCCATTGCTGCCCAGAATGATGGCCAGCAGTTGGCAGGGGAGCCCAGTGCTCCACACTCAGCCTTCTTGCCCCACTTCTACCCCCTAACACACACAGTAAATCAACAGGGAAGAACCAACCCACCCCACTGTATCACAAAGGGGCTTAAAATCAGCAGTGAAATTGCCTGGAGGTACAGGATTTGTAGGCTGGATTTGGTAGGTGGCAACCAGCAGCTCCCCAAAGCCATTTGGTTTTTTGTTTGCTTTCATTGGTTGGACTAGATGATCTTAAAAGGTCCCTTCCAACCTAGGTGATTCTGTGATTGAAAAGCTTTAGCAACCCTGTACTCTGGAGGAGCAGCCTGGGAATTTGGCAGGAGAGTTTTGGTGTCAAAAGTGTGCCTTTTGCTATTCCTGGGGGGAAAAAAAACACAACACAAAAACAACAATAACAAAAAAACTACACACACAAAAAAAAAACATAACAATAACAAAACTGGCCAAATTGTGACCCTATCAAGGTTTGCAAACACTCAGTAAAGACCTGCTCAAACAAACGTGGCTGCCAAATGCAGCCAAGTGCAGACGCTGGAACAGGCTGCCCAGGGAGGGGTTGAGTCCCCGTCCCTGGATGTGTTTAAGAGTCTTTTGGATGCGATGCTGGGGGATATGGTGTAGGGGAGATGGTTGGGTTGATGGTTGGATTCGACAATCCCAAGGGTCTTTGGACATCTCTGGATGTCCTTCTTCCCACCAGACACCAGGAGGGGACATTGCCAGCCCCTGTGCCTTCCCACAGACCCCAGCATGACCCAGGATCATCCACACTCAGGATCCCAGCCTGGTTTTCCCCATGCTGTACCTGTCCCCCAGCCCTTCCAGCGGCACTACGGTCATCATCGTGACCACCCCTGAGAGCACTGCAGTTTTCTCTACTTGCAGTTCCTCAATTACATTGATTATCACATTAAACATTCCTGTGCTACAGGAACAGACTAAAAATAATAAGCTTGTATCTTCCTAATACAAATGAAACCCATTTGTACTACTGAAAGTGTAGTGGGCTTATTGTTTCTCCATAATGAAGCTTTCATCTCAAGAAATCCAATTCATAAAAAAATATTTGCCAAGGCTGTGCACATTTTCTCCCCCCCCCCTCTTTTTTTTTTGTTAACTGCCACTGATATTCGTTTATGTTCAAATATGATTCAGGATTAGACCAGTAATTGAAATAAAAGGGAAAAGCCAAGAAAAACCCACCCCAGGTTGCTGGCGCCCTGATCCGTGCACCTTCCCCTGCTATAAATAGCTGCAGCCACCTTTGCTCTGTTTCCCAAAATAGAAAAGCATTGCAAGGGAGATGGGAACAGCAAAACATATATACATAAGCTCTTTATATATATATATATATATATATATAAAAATGTGAATTAGTAACCAAAACCACCCGAGGCAGGCAGCAACACAACCGAGGAGATGCTGTCTGCAGGCACCAGCTGGGGGGGATGGGAACAAGCAGCTTTCCCTGCTTTTCCACTTTTCCCACTGCCAAGCTCCAAGTCACAACATGGTGCAATTAAAATGTATAAGATAAGAATTGAGATGTGCCCCTCTGGCTGCTCCAGAGCTTCAGCAAAGGTAATCAGTCCATCTTCAGGTCTACCCACCGTCTCCATGGGGCAGGAGGGGCTCCAGGGGAGCATTCCCAGCTCCAGGAGAGTTGTGTGGTGGGACATGGCACCCAGGCTCTGCCCTGATGCTCTCCTTGGGAGAAATGAAGCTCCTGCCACCCTCAGGCACAACAAAAATGAGCCTGTTTTTCCCAGTCTGGTGGTTTCAGCCACACCATGGTCAAACGGCACCAGGTATTAGAGACCCCAACACCAGGCTGTTGGACCTGACCTCCCTCCATCCAGGGAGCCTGGAGATGAAGCCATCAGGGACATGCCCCACAGACATTCCCATCAGGGGCTCCATCTTCTTCCCTGCTTCCCTCCCACGGAGATGCAGAGAGATCTGACAGCAGGCAAAGCTTTGCTCTTTCTTTCAAGCTTCAGAAATAAAACTAAAAGGCAGGAAAGAGGCGGAGGAGAGACTTCCCCTTGTATTTCCCTTGGAGCCTGAAACAGTAGCACCCAGAGGCAGCATGGGATGGGGGAAGGATCAGCATCTCCTTTTACCCCTGATTGAGGGTGGGGAAGAGTCAGGACTCCCTTATCACAACTTTGATTATCTAAAACAAAAAACCATCCCTTACCCAGAATACCATTTGGATTTGACCTAGACCCATGTCATATTCCTGGCATAGGTCAACTGGATCAAAAATAAGCATGATTTTCTTAACCCTCAGATTTTGTCCCCAGATGGCCAACACTCTCTGCGTGTGATAGCCCCACTGCCAGAGCTGCCTGTGGCATCCTCCGGATGCTGGCTTTTTCCCTGAGGGTGGCCAGGCTTTAACAGAGACTCAAAAGCCTCTTGCAGGGATAAAAGAGACCTCACGGACTTGGTGGTTTGTTGCCGTTGGTTGTATTTATTCAGAGGAATTAATGCCATGGGACAGAAAGAACCAGTGAGAAATCACGGAGAGGAAGGTGACTTGCCCAGTTTTGGCTGTGGACCTGCTCCACTCTTCATCCTCCCTCCCCTCTTCATTCTGGAGGCTGCTGGAAGGGTTTTGCATGAGAGAGCCAAGAATGAATTTTGATTCCTAATTATCCAGTGGAATGAATTAAAAGCAGCTCAGCTGCACCTGCTTAGAGCAGTCTGTCTGTCCCCTCCTCTATCCCGCCGGGCTCAGCATCACAGAGTGTGAGAAACTTAATCGCACCCTCCAAATCATTGCAAACCCCTCCCAGACCAATGGGACCAGGACCTAACACAGAGAGATCATCTCCCATAGCAGAGCTCGGGCATTCACGGGTCAAACTCTTCACTTAGCTGGTAATTTCTGTTCAAAAAGTCAGTGTATTTCAAACATAAAGCATTAACTTTTCCAACAATGCTGGTTCCCAGGGAAAAAAACAAACAACTCTTCAGCGAGCACCTTTCCTCCACCTGGAGCAGAGGCAGAGCTTTGCTGGGTAGCTTTGCTCCACGGGAGGGGATATCATTCAGCAGGGGGTCTCATTTTGGGAGCAGGAGAGCTATGAGGCAGCATCAAACACTCTGGGGACAGCTCCTGCAGAAAGTCACCCTCCCACCGAATCTTTGCAATTGGCAATCGGTCCCACACCAATCCAGGGCCAGAAGTTTGGCTTATTAAAGTATGAACTGATGAGCCCCTCCTTAGATGCCCACACCACCTTCTCCTGTGGGATTAATTACCCTGCTGATGGGGTTACTGGCCCTGGAGCAACAAAAAGGGATTTCTAGCAGAGATGGGGCAGCCAGGGCACATTTCCCACCCTTGGGGTGACACCACAGATTCACAGGGAGGCTGCTTCCCACACACATCAGAAAATACTCAGTATAGCCACACACACACAAGATATACATTCCTGTATAAGGTATCTATATGGTGTCGCTCCTCTTCTGCCTTCACTGTATTTTATCTTTAAATTAGGAGAGCTTTTTTGTAACAAACCATCAGAGAGGAACAGCTAGTTACCAAGGAGATTCTGTGATGCATCAGGGACTGACAGGTATAAGATCTAGACAAGCTGTGGCTTCTTAATTCATGAGACCTTACTTTTTAAATGGGGGGGTGAGGGGGGGGAGATCCTATCACAACTGACTGTGGACTACGCCAGCAAAAGCAGCTTTTTATTTTTGCAAATAGCAAGTGCAGAGCCTGGGAAACCAGTGAGCAGCCTGAGATGAACAGGAGCATCTCCCCAGCACTCTCCTGACTGGAGAGAGAAAAAAAAAAAAAAAAAGCAAATACCACCCAAGGACAAAGTGGTCCAATAGAGGTGACTGAAAGAAAGGCTTGGAAGCTCCTGATTTCACCCTGGCACGAACAGGGATCTGCAGGGTCGAGAAAGAGCTGCATGCCTGCTTCCACACAGCATTTTGGGAAGAAAAGGTTGCAGGGGCAGGCAAGGTGCTGCCTATCCATGGGCTCGGCATAATACTGGGATCACCCCAACCCCAAGCTCAATTTCCTGCCCGATTCCTGCCTTTTTCCTCCAAGAAATGAATTTTGCCAAGTGACAGCAAAGGGACCGACCCCATGCCGAGCATCCTGCCCTCACGGGGATGGCCATTATGTCCTGGAGGAGCCCAGGCAGCACGGATGGGAAAAGGAGTTTTTATAAAGGTGGGGGATAACAAGGAGCTTCCCGACAAAGTTTGAAGAGAGAAAGCTCAGCTTTCTTGGGCTGACTTTATTCAGAGGGTCTTCAAATACCCACTTCCTCCTGGCGGCTCGCTTCCAAATAACTGCTGAACCCTGGTGCTTCGCCTCTACAAAATACACAAAGTAATTAAAACTGCCCAGGAACCACGAGAGTGATGAGAAATATTTGGAGACATCAAGAAATGAGATACACGGAAACCTGCTTGTAGATGGGCTGTTTTCCCAAAGGTGGAAACGACAGAAATATGTAGATGAGAGGGAAAAACTCCCCATCAGACCCCATTGACATCTGCATTTTGGGCACTGCTGCTCCACCTCTGCTCAGGTAAACTTCATCCTTTACTGGGGGAAGCTGCAGGATGCACCGGGGTGTTCGGGACATTGTCAGGAGCTTAGAGGGGCTGCTGTGAAGCATCTGGCTCTGCTGATTTTGTTTTTTTTTTACTGATGCTAAGTGCACCCTGGAAAAAGATTTCCTCCTTTGGCCAGAAGCCGGTGCAAGCCAGGCTTTAAGTGAGGATTCAAGTGAAGGATGTTTTATAGAGCGCTTTGAAACTCTTTGCCTTTTACAATATAAATTACCTCACCTGAAGAGTGACTTCGGTGGGGGTAGCTGCAGGCTGAGGCTTAGGGTAGTATTTTAGTGATGCACATTGTAATGTTATTGCAGGGGACAACCCGAATACCCCATGGGCCTCTCGTTTGGAAAGCAGAACCCTCCAGAGTGCCGTGACGGAGGCTGGAAACGGCACAGGGGGGAGGGAAAAGGCACAAGAAACACTTGCCCATAACAAGCTGCTTTGGGCACCACAATAAGAAAACTTGTCAGGAAATTCCAAGCCCTGGCTCACAGCCCACAGGTCCCTCCAACTTCACACCCAGGGACTTCGCTTGCTGAGCTTCCCAGCTGTGCCAGGCAAATTAAAGGTGTAGTGGCGGCAAGTTAAAGCAGGCTGTGCCAGCTTTCACGCCACTTTGTGGGCTTCTGGGTCTTATTTGACTTCATATTCATGATCTGTAGTCACTTTGGAACGAAGCATACGTCTGCTCCCTTTCTCATTTAAAGTGGAGAAGGACTGAGGCAGCAGGGACTCACACAAACTTCCCACGGGCAGAGCAGACGCTTCCACCCGCTCCCCGGCTCATGAACACGGTGCGATGCCACAGCAGAGCCCTTATTCCAGCCTCAGGGTGATTTGGGATATCCCCGTTCCCCAGAACACATTGAGAGCTTGTTTTTCCAAGGATGTAGAACATCCCCTCGTGTCTTACACAGAGCTTTAAGTCCAAGAAGAGCAAACGCGTAGAGCAGGGATTCACAAACGGAGAAACCGAGGCTTTTCAGTATTTATTGGATATTAATAAGCCAATATTTGGCTATTTGGATTACTGGATTTGGATAAAATGTTTGGATAAAATATTTGGGAATATTTCAATAACTTGGATAAAAACCTGCAGCTGAACGGGAAGAGTGTCCAAATAGGAGCATAAATCCTCACTTCCACTGCTTTGCAGTAACTATTAGTCTGGAAAGCCTTAGCAATTCATTGCTAATGTGACTTTTGCTATGCAGCAAAGCTGGTCTGAAGACAAGGACTAAGAGTAGCATCGTCCCTGTATGGTGCTGTCCCTGGGCTGGATGAGCACCTGCATTCTGTCTCTGCTTGTGAATTTTGACTGCAGTAAATGAGTAGAAGGTTGAAAATGGTCTAAAACCACTGGCTTTGGAGTTAGATTTGTTGCCATGAGCATTTTTCAGGGTAAATAGCTACAATAAGATCAAGAAAAGAAGTGGGGATGTGTGAGGAATATGAGCTGTCAGGTGCAGGATGGCTTCCACCAAGACACAGTGCTTGACAGCACACGTGGTCCCTCGGTACTAAATTGGTGGTGGAGCAGGGAGAGGTTTTGTTATAGAGAAAGCTAAAATACAAAGAAACCTAAGTAGTTTGTTCCAGCCCTCTGCATGCATGTATTCTTACACAGTGTTTCTGAGAAATCAGTTATTCCCAGCACATATATAGTGTTCTGTTGCAGAGTCCAGGCGCTGGGGCAACTTATGAAGCAGCCATACAGATTAGCTACCGCTCGTAATCCACTCAGTCCCACTCAAAGAAATCCTGTCTCTCCCCAGGAGAGCTTTGTTGCCCTGCTACAAATCCCCTTATTCACCGGCAGTCCCTTGGCAGGGCAGGTGGGTTCTGCGCCAGCTTCAGCCATTGACTTCTCCCCACCCAAAAAAAAAAAAAAAAGTGCTTAGATGGAGCCAACCGGGTGTTCTTTTCACCCTGTGCCCCCAACGTGGTGCTCCAGCATTGGCTTAGCTCAGCTGGTCACCCCAGGGGACACCCCAGGAGTCCCAAGGCTGCGGTGGATGAAGCAAGCCAGATTTGGGAGCAGGACATGGGACCAGCCCAACCCCTCACCCACCCTGGAAGAAACGCTGAGTGTTGTCACAGCAGGGAGGAGCAGGATCCTTCCCAATGACCTTCTCCAAATGATCCAGATTGTATCAACGGGCTCTGGAGGGAGCCCGCAGCCAGTGCTCCTCTGATGGGAGCGTAGGATTTACAACATGGGGCACAAGAGAGACAAGGAGCACAGCCATGGAGAAGGAAAGCAGAAGGCCCCAGCACCCTTCAAACCTTCAGAGCTGGTAAATCTTTCTTATTTCCCTTCCTATTCTTTTGCTTTTAAGGAAACTAGAGAAGTCAGCATAGCACTGTGCTACTTCATCCAGTGGCAGGTTATTGGGGAGATCCCGATGCCAAGAGCCAAATGTTGCCTTCTGAGTTACTATTCAAAAGCCCAGAGGCAACCTAGCAGCCTAGAGCATTGCATGTGTCCAAAATTTCTCCCTTTGATATCTAATGATCCTTTGGTAGGTAGGTGTACCAATAACCATGCATGATGTGCCGGGAGAGGGGTTGTTGTAGCAAAGGAGCCTCCTGGATTTTGCATGCTTTAGAGGCTAGAAACACAAATACCGGTGCTTGTAGTACCCCTCCAGGTGAAGGGGAAAAAACCCAGTCAGTGAAGGGGTATGTCTGTGTGAACCCACCCAAAGTGCCATCTTGGGTGACATGCCAGGGTCTCCCTTGGGGACCCTGCAGTACCTCTTGGGCCAAGCACTGCTTTTTAGCTCAGATAATCTTGTTTAAATGCAATAAGCATCCTCCTCTACACAGCTGCAAGCCACAAGCACCATGATTCTAGGCATAGAAGCCACTTAGAGCAACATCACCTCTCTCTTAAGAGAGGGATCACAGCAGTAGCTACACCATGGACCGTTAATTTACTGCCAGGTGGTTGACCCTAGATTTTAACATGCATTTAGCTAGAGGTCTACAGCAGAGGTAGCACAGTGCAACTATAGAAATGCACTTTTACATGAGCAGGTTTAGTGCCACTTGAACTCCTGGACAATCCTGTGGCTGGGGAGACACTCACAGGCACCCCTGTACAGGTAAAATGTTGCTGGGTGGAAAATGTGGTCGTTTACAACAGGCAGTGTGATTTCTATAGGCGTTCCGCCAGAAATGAAGCAAGACGGAAAGTCCGGTGTTGAAAGAGGAATGAATTGTCATTTAGGTAGGGCATCTCCTGTAGCACAGAACTGGAAATTCTGCACCCCTGCTGCAGCCCCAAAGATGCTCATAGCCCTCGTGCATCAAGCAGACCACGATATCCTTTGCCAGGCTGGGTCCAAATGGGGTTGGCATCTCTTCGCACCACATCCCTGCCACTTGGCACTCGGAAATCATTTCCCAGCTGCACTGCCAGGGGGGTGCAGGAGGGATAACAGGCCAAGTTTTCTACACACCACCAGCCAATTTAACTCCCAATTTGCTCAGCAGAGCCATGCCCATTTCTAAAAAGGGTCAGCTGCCCCCCACCCCTCAACCCCCCTCAATTGGTAAGCTGGTCTTGCAAACTGGTCTGTGTCCAGCAGCAGTTTTGTGCTCCTGCTAATAGCAGTGGGGACTTTAAATTGCCTTTAATTAGAGTTCTGAAAGATCCCACTGTTTCTCAGCAATTAGCTTCTGTACGGGGTTTATTTGAACAGTAGCACTCTGTGCTAGAGATGTGCTGAGCTTGGAAAACTGTCCTTTTTTCACTCTGCTCCTAACTCTTAACTCTGTGGCTGATATGTAAAGGGCTGGTGGGGAGACAGAATGTCTCATAGGAGGAAAGAATGAATGAAAACCTAAAAATAGCTTAAGCCCATCCACATCCTACCCACATGCTCAGGGTTGGGTTTATTCTGCTTAAAACCCAAGTCTGTCTCTGCTAACACACAGTTAATTAGTGTGGTTTTGATGAGCACTGGAAGTTTGAGAAGAGAGGGAGGGTGATGGAAGGCATCCTGCTGCTGCCAGAGGACCTGCCAGGTCTCCACACCACAGGCTGCTTCCCAGCTATTAGCAGAGCAGCCTTAGGAGGCAGAGGTTGCTCCTGGATGGGATTTTGCTGTCAGCAAAAGGTCTTGGTGTGGAAGGAAATGACCTTTCCTTCCCCCTCTCCAGCCTGCCTCCAGCCCTCGCCCCTCCTGCTGTGTGGAGTATCCCTCTATCCCCTTACTGGATTTCCTTTTGTTCTCTCTTCCCAGCTCAGGCTAAAATGCTACATCTGGCACCAAAATCTGCTTTGTTTCCCACCACTCTGCCCTCCATCTCATGGTTTCCCAGGGATGGTGTCCCAGCAACCATTTAACACCATCCCAGGGATGGTGTGCTTTCACCCCCTCAAAACAAGCCTCCAGCCAAGTTATTAAAGCCATTTAATACCACTTGTCTGACCAGAACAGAAGTTACACTACTTAAAATAATTGCATTTCTCACTAGTTACAGATAAAACAAAGCCTTTTTAATCATGAAGATATGGCCTGATGTGCTTTACGAGATATTAACAGACCCATAAGTAAAATAATACAGGACCAAAAGCGAAGTTATAAGGGTTCTCAGATGCCTGCAGATTAATCATTTTATATCTCCATAGGAGCATTCTCCAAAGCTTTCCATCACTGTAAACCTTAAAGCCACAGGACAGTTCTGTCCCCACTTTTAGCTCTGCCTTGGCTACAGGAGGCAAAAGCAGGGAAAGAAGGTGCTCATTTGTCTCCAAACACAAGCTGAAAACAGAATCTGGAAGTTTTTATTCCTTGTTTTCTGTTTCACCCAGTAGCAGAATAGCCCCTTGTTGTGTCAATCCTTTATAGTGATTATAAAATTGATACTTCTTTCAAAATGTGTTTTTTTTCTTCAAAGTACACATCCACCCCGAATCTCAGGGGCTCAAGCTGTACTCTTGGTGTTTTGGGAATTGATTGCAGCCTCCTGATCCATGAAAGCAAGCAACAGCTCCAGGAAAACGAGAGCACAGGTGCTGCTAAAATGGCAATCACTCCTCAGGATCCTACCCTGCAGTTACACAGCCCAAGGCAGAAACCCACTGCCTCCTCCCCTTGCAGCCCCAGAAATGATTTCCCTCTGAGGATTAAAGCGATGACTGCAGAGCAGCTAGCTGACCCCTCTGCATCCCTATCAGGTACTGTAAGCACCGGAGAAGGAGCAGAGCTTTGCCTTAATTGCATAAGCACACAGCTTGTTCAAACTCCTCACGGGTCCATATTAAGGATTTAAACGTAGTCACTGGTGTAGTCACTGCCTCCAGTGCATCAAACTCCGCATTCACATCAGCTCCCGTCCCTACTCCCACAATACAAATCAAGACCATTTCACTTCACCCTCTCAAATCAGAAAGACCAGCTAGTGAGTAATGTCAGAGAAAGGCAGGGAAAAATTTGAGCAGAAAAACCTCTACCAAATTCTGCCATAAAGGATCAGGCGAGTATGATCTGTCCCCTTTCTCATCCTTACAATCACACTCTCTACCTAGAAACAGCAAATTCCGTTCAGGGACCACTGTTCAAGAAGGACAGGGAACTGCTGGAGGGGGACAGCAGAGGGCTATGAAGATGAGGAGCATCTCTCCTATGAGGAAAAACTGAGGGACTTGGGTCTTTTTAGTCTGGAGAAGAGAAAACTGAAGGAGGATCTGATCAACACCTATAAATATTTAAAGGGTGGGTGCCAGGAGGATGGGGCCAGGCTTTTCTCAGGGGTGCCCAGGGACACAGGCACAAACTTGAACATAAGAAGTTCCATCTTAACATGAGGAGGAACTTCTTTCCTGTGAGGGTGCTAGAGCCCTGGAAGAGGCTACCTAGAGAGGTGGTGGAGTCTCCTTCTCTGGAGACATTAAAACGCACCTGGACATGTTCCTGTGGGACCTGCTCTGGCAGGGGGTTGGACTAGACGATCTTCAGAGGTCCCTTCCAACCCCATGTGAGTCTGTGATTCTCTGGCTGTTGTGGAGCACTGCTTTTAGCCAAGCTCCCAGCATCCTCCACAGGAGGGACCATCATCTCACACAAGCGAGCAGCCACTCCAACCTGCCCAGTTTTGAAGCCACCTGATACAAGCTCCCAGCCACAGCCATAATTCAATCAAGCCATCTGCAGTTTCCACAGGCAAGCTCATCATGTGAGACTAATGCATCGCTTCTTAACAGCCATGAACCTGGAGGCTGAACTTTCAGTTCACGCCAAGGAATACAATGGTCAGTAACAGATTCAGCCCACAAATAACCAGAGACATCCTGACCAATGGACCAGGGAGAGAAAGGAGGACTCATTTATTTCTCAATTGTTTGTAATCTCTGGAAAACTAGCAAAATTGGCTCCCTCAGAGTTATATTAAATAAGTTATTGCTGCAGTCTCACCCAGAACTCCTCCAGCTATGTGTCATTAGATCTGCTGTCTGGTGCTACAGGCAGCTGCTCCCATCCAATAAAGCTGATTAGAGCACATGCTCTAATGGAGAAGAGGTGGCTTTGGAGTTGGAGCATCAAGCCGAGACCAACCAAGTGCTCAGGCTTAGCCATTAACATCCTTAAAGACCCTCCAGACAGTCCTGATGTACAGCACATGCTGTAAGGACAGGTTATTTGTTAGGGGGAGGTAGGCAGCAAGAAGGGAAAGCAAGTCCCTCACCCCTCATTACAATCATTAAAGACTGGGGCTTCATGCCACAGACCATGGCCAAACTATTGCCTCTTCAAGAAACTGGCCAAAATCCAGCCCTGAAAACTGTTGTTATGGCATGTTGTTAGGTATCCCAAGGTAGAAGATACTAGAGAAATATGGACTGTCATTCATTACTGCTGACAGTTTTGTAGGACACGTGTCAGCATAACACAGCCAGGGCCTCATGCATCTGATGCCCACAGGAGCTACCAGCCCTGGAAATCAGGTCAGGCAGCCTTCTGCTGGGGCCCACATGGGGACAGGATCACCACCAAGGGCTACCAGGGACAAACTCCCCCAGTAGAGTGTAAAATTGTAGAGATTTTTGCTTTCTCCAAATTTGCCTTTTCTTCCTCCACCTTCACAGCTGAAACCCGTGGCCATGCCATGCTCACCCTACACGTCAATAACCAGAGCCACATCCCCCACCCACCACCAAGCAGGTTGCCACCAGCACCCATCCCCTGTGCAATACTGCAACTAAAGCTCTATTTCCCATGTTTTTATATTCCAAATTTCCTATGCCTTGCTGCCCACTTCCTCTTCTTCTGGATGCACCCTTCTGTTCCCCCTGAGCTGCACCCCCAGCATCACCTCTGGGTGACCACAGGAGCACTCAGGCTCTGTCCCATGCTATTAACTCACTCTCCCACCTGATATCAGCTCTCTCCTCACAGACAACATCAATCAGCCTCCCTCAGGTAAGGTCTTATTACTCGGAGTGAAATTTTCCAAATATTGTCTCATTTTAGCCTAAATAATATCATTCTGTTATTATTATTCTGTAAAGCTGGCTCTGTTTCACCTTCTACAACACTTCAAGTGTGACTTGGCTGCATCAAAGATAGTTCACACATAATAGCAGCAGAACCAGGCTGTGTTTAGTACAACCCATCAGCTAAACTAAAACTCCGAGACCCCCATCTGCTCCCATCAAACAATGATGGGCATAAATCAATACACTCATTTCTGCACAGCTCCTCCATGACCACATGCCTACAGAAGGAGAAAAGCCAGTCATTCAGCCTGACTAGACTTTAGATTATAGTAAATCCCCTGCCAAAAAGTGGCATTTTGATGCACTACATATTTTAGCTTAGAAGGCTGCAATAAAAGGAGTAAAGATATTTTAAAATACAACACACAAATAAAGAGGAAATACTTCGGAATACTGGACACAATACCTTGGATGTACAAGTAGAACTTTTCTCCTTTCTTGCAAACAGATCCCAATTTTTTAGTCCAACACCTCCAAAAAGCTGCTTTCTTCAAAGCACACCAGCAAGAAATTCCCCAGAACCACCCCCCAACAAACCAACCACCGCTACTCCTGGGTGAACTCTTTATCTGCTCTCTATCCAGCCTTAATCATGAGCACCTGGAACCAGCACAGCCCAGGCTGATTGCTCTGGATTGCCATGGTTTTTCATTTTAACAATCACTAATGACAATTGGTATCAGCTGAGGACCTAGGATCTGCTTCCTTTATTTGTTTATGAGCCCAGGCAGTGTTAGGAGATAACATTGTAGAAAAAAAAAAAAAAAAGGAAAAAAAAAGCTATTTTTTTTATGAAGCCTGGAGTCAGGGCATTTGCGAGAAAAAGTTGTTTGCATTGATTATACCTCCAAAATTCAGGTAAGAGGTTCAGCATCCACTTATTTAGCAACAACTTCAAGGGTCGGTAAGCAGGATGTTTAGGAGGTTTTTGAGTGGCTCGTGTTGCTAAGGAAACTGCCTCCACAAAGCTTGAGTGCTCACTGCAGCTGGGTCCCTCAGGCTTTGCTCCTCAGAGGAAGGGCCAAGTCATGACACAAACCTGCTAAGGAATGCCTTTATCACATACTTCCACTCACATGTGAAAATATACACTAGTAGTAGTTAATAATAAAAACCACTAGCAGTAGTAGAACTATATTAATACTTTTGCTAGGAGCAGCATGCTGTGTATCAGCAATTATATCCAACACTTCAAATAGACACAGGAAAAATAAAACCACTATTTTTTCCTCATACTCTTACAGCTCCTGGCAATGTTAGGGTGTAACACAAGGATATGTTGTGCCAAAAACGTCTTGTTGATACAACGCTCTGAATATCAGTGTTTTCTTGTTCCCCTCACATGATACAACCAACGCCTGAGTTACTAACCCATCTAGTCATTTCTGAAACTATCACCAGAAACAGATGTTTGAGTGAGTTGTGCGTTGAGTAGGCTTGGATTTGCAGTTGTGGTGGTTGTAAAAGAAGAAAGGCAGACGTGTGCTTATGTACAGAAAGCTGCTGGTATATGCATGCGATACCCATGTGATAAATGTGGGTGTAATATATATATGTATATTCTCCACCTGTAAATTATGTGCTCCCTCTATACTCTTGTGCACCTTGTTTCTGGGTGCCCGAGATGAGCATCCGCAGCATCCACCCCCACGGGCCAGGATGTTGTTCTTTGTTTCTGAATCTAGATAAAAACTGGATCTAGATCTAGATAAAAACTCATTGGCCTTTTGGGGAAGGAGAAGGGTGTAAGGTTTAATAGTACGACACCACCACCTTGGGCGACCGTTCCGCCGGACGTGATAGCAATCTTGTGGGAACACTGCTTTTGTGGGGTTTTCATTATTTACTTGGACCAATCAGCAAGAGAAGGGCTAATCTTATGTGATGTCAGCCATGGATTCTCAGATGAGAACGTGTAGAAATGGTTTATTTTAGATCCATCCAACAACTAGGGCACACAGAATAGCTTTGGATGCAAGGATTCAAAGCCTATTCCTCAAAACCCTTCCCCAGATTTAACCCAAGAGCCTCGAGTGAGCATTTGACTTTACATCCACAGATCATCCTTCTAGTAATTTGTAAAAAAAAGATGGCTGATTTCTAAACTAAGACTTATAATACTTATATACTTAGATATAATACTGAATGCATTGCTTCCAGGGAAGCCAGACAACTGAAGCCAAAACCACTTAAAGTTATTTGCAGGTTTTGTGCCTCGGTTTTCCACAACCCAACTGGCTGTAAAGAGAATTTAATTTTTCAGACTGCCTTAAAAAACCCTTCCCTTAGCTTTGACCTCAAATCCTTCTGCTCTAGACAGGGCTGAGAAAAGATTGTTCCTCAGGACTTCAGCACTTGTTAATTCTCTTAAAGAGATTACTCAAATCTCCTAAACAAATATCAGACTAGATTTTTGGATTAAGCACGGGTGCTACAATGACCTTGCTGATAAAATCATCATGATCTAACCTCACAAGTCAGAGAGGGAAGGCTTGGATGTAATTTTGACTCGGTAGGTACCGCTGTGGTAAGTTATCGGGCTGCTCTGCGTCTCTGCTCCCCTAGCTCTAATATTTTGCAAAGTCACTTGAGAACTAAGACAAAAAATGCCAGATCTTCATGAGAAAGACAATATACCGACCAAGCCAGTGGCACTATGCACAACCTGCTTTTTTTCATTTCCTAATCCTTATTGCTTTTTTTTTTTTTTTAATCCATTTCTCAGGTTTGAGCTGCGTGGTTCATTTCGGTGTCAGCCAAAATGTTTGTGCCGCGTCCTGACTCCCATGTTAATTAAAGCACCGTTGTTTGGAAGCGGGTTCAGTGGAGTGTGTTTGGGAGGCTTGGGGTGGGCTGGGGACCCCCCCAGCTCCATCAACCACCCTTCACCTCTCCTCACCACCTTCAGGCAATTTCCCCACTGGGCAGCTAATAGCCAGGGATATTTATGTCCTGAGTTTATCCATGCGGCTTTCTTTGTGTCCCACTTGAGCTTCAGAAATAATTAACCCTGCAAAGGCACGTGTGGCTTTCGGCCACAAACGAGGAGTGGCACAACAAGGTCTGCATAAAGTGTTTTTTGTCATTGTGTTGTGGCAAGGAACACAGCCCAGAAATTTTATCTCTGATGAGCATTTCACAAAAGAGAGATCGTTAAGTTCAAAACTGTACCCTTTTCAACATACATTTCTTCTGTTGTTCTGTTACTCTTCTTCTATAAGCCCATTAGAATCTCTAGCATCTGTAATGGAAACAATTTCAAATCCAATAAGAATTCACAGACTATTAAAAAAAAATAAAATTCCTTGGAGGGAAAAGCCCATAATGACTGAAGCACTTAAATCTACTTTAAAATCACTTTGTCGAGTTTTCAGTTTAATTTACTAATCCTGATTTTCCAGTGCTGCACTTACAATACCTAACCAAATATCACTCATGTGATATTTTAATCACACATTAAAAATTCTGCAACAGGCTGGAACTTACGGCTTCAAAATTCTTCTCAGCTTCGCTTCTCAACCATCGACATGCAATGGCAGGTCTGCCTTCCTCTCCTCAAAAACATATTAGTCAAGTTCACCATTCCCTTCCTGAGCTCTGTGCTCCAGTTCACTCTCACTGTTGTTCATTATGGCAAAATTATCCCACCTCCGCTAAACTTTCAGGTATCCCTGATGCAGAAACATAAACTTCTCTGAAAAAAATTTGTCAGATGCCATTATTTAGTTTTCCTTGGTTTTTAAATAATTTCGTATATTTTTTAATAAAGAATACTGATGCTGTGGTGTGCTGCACATAGAAATAGCAAATAATTGTAATGTGACAAAATATTGGCAATAACGCTGTGTACAGCATTCAGAAACTGCATAAATACACTCTTGACTCCTGACCAAAAGGAAGAGCGATCTGATTTTGCTCCAAAACAGTCAGATCCAAAGGCAACATCCCCATCTCACCACCCCTGGCTCCCCCATCCCCAACGGAACGGGGCTGGGTCTCACTTCTGTGCAGTGCGGGGCACGGCAAATCCCACCCTCTCTGATCCCAGCTGAGCTCCCAGGGATAAAAGCGTCCATGAAGATCCCAGGCTGAGCCTGAAAGTGCATCTCCGGAGGAGGCAGCTGGAAGGTGCTTTGTACTCGGTGGTGCTGGCTCCCTTCCCTCCCCAGCTGCCTCCTTCCCTCCCTTCAGGGGGTTATATTTCTGTGAGCTAATTTAAGGAGAAAAGCCTCTTTAATCCGGTATCTTACAGATTCAAAGTACAGATTTATTATTATTATTATTATTTTGAATAAAATATGAATATTAAGCTCTTTAAGCAGGGACTTTATCTTCCAGCCTGTCTTCAAAGCACTTAGCATGCTGCTGGTATTGCAGGTGTAAATATTACAAATAATATAATACAGTTTGGATCTTGGAGATCTGTTCCATTAAGAAGGGGCTCACAAAGCGTGTCTCTATGTTGTGATAGAAAAGACTCAGGCAGGAAGAGGGCTTACACAGAAGTTAGTACTGAGCCTTGCCCTGGAAGAGCTTGTGGTCAAGAACCTATTATGATTTAGGTTTCCTTGTAATTCACGAGTGTCTTCTTGTTATGCTTCCTCCAGTAAAAAAAAAAAAAAAAAAAAAAAGATAATCTTCCCAAGAAACAAAAATGAAGTTTAGGATACAGAGCACTCATTTGAGAAGTGGACGAGAGCTGTTTAACCCTGCAAGATAATGGCATGTAGTAGTTCAGGGCAGAAAGCGAGAGAGAATTTTCTAACCAGTGGAAGGCAAAAAGGTAAAAAGGACTTAAGACAGAAAAATCCTTGCAGAAAAGAATATGTTATTAAGTGAAAAAGTAATTTAACAGAATAGTCATGTTCTCATACGACTGAGCAAATCTAATACCAACCCTCCAAATCTAATAAGATCTCTGCAAAAGCAGAGAGGTTCAATGTGAAGAGCACTCTTTAGAGGCTGAGGCCAATGTCCACTAACTACAATAGAAATACTCCATCAGCTTCAATACAAGCCGGACCAGGCATCCGTGGGATTTGGATTGTCGGTGGCTGTTATTGTCCCTACAGAATATTCCACTCAAGCTCGCCATGGCGATGGAAGCAACATCTCATTTCCACAACAGTACAAGCAAATTCTCAATATGCTCCGCTCTTGAACACGAAGCGCAGCAGGCACCACTGTGTTGGCGCCAGAGCATCTTGTCAAATGCCTCCCCTGTTAAACAAGAATCAAATTGGCCCAGAAAAATTGCAAGCGGGTGGGAAGGCAAACATCAGACCTTAAATGATGGGTCTGATTCCACACAAGACTCCCAGGAACCTCTGAGTGATGATCAAGAGGAGGCAGAGCACCCATCTTGCCATGATTATGCCATCGTATTTATTCCACAGATGAGCACTTCATTGTACTTCAGCTAGTTCTTTATTGCACACCTCAGCTAGAAATGATCAGCTTGGTTACCCATAGCTCCTAAAGGCTCCATGCCATAATCCATGTGGAATCCAACGTATGTGGACTAGGCTGGCCATGCAATAGTGTTTCATACAACGCAACTGCTGTGCTATCTCGGTCTGTCACTTTTGTCAGGTCCCAGCAATGTCTCCCAGTTGAGCATTCCATTAACTTTTTCACCTCTTATTTCTTAAAAAGCCCAGAAGTAATCTTAATCCCACCCCCCCTTATCTCTCTCCACTATTATCTTGCTGCATTCCTGGTGGCTTCACACAGTGATTTTGTGGAACTGTGTTTTTTCCACTTAGCCCAAAATTGGCTTGGAGGAAGACAGTGCAAAGAGGTCTTTCCTTGAGCAAGCTAGAAATAGAAATGGAAGTCTTAGTTTGTGCCTGGTTTTAATTCAGATCAGATTAGAGGAGGGTTTGGTTTACTGCAGTTTAAGAGAAGGGAGCATCTCTCATTTGAGATGGGAAGCTGATTCCTATTAGATCCTCCCTTTATATTCGTTCTTTGGAGGAGCCCAGGATGATCAACACACACTTGTCTGCTGAGACCAGCAATTAAACCACCCCTGTCATCTCTGGAAAGACTCATCGTGACGTCAGTAGTGTCCTTTCCCCTGATGAACTAGGGGAGTTCTGTAATGGAAAAAGGAGGTGTTAAGGCTGGCGACTGCTAAAATACAACCGGCCAGGAAGAAAAGGTACAAAACCCTCTTATTTTATCGTGGGATTGAAGTATTTTTATGGATCATACATTTGTAATAGGTTGATGTATTAATAAATTCAGTACAGAAGCTTTCACGTTTGAAGTGAAAGTCCATTGCTTTGGAAAGAGCAGTCTGAGAGCTATTGGTCTATTTATACAGATAAGCACCTGACAGAGTTATCAGAATCAACGCAAACACTCAGAAAAAAAAGGATTCAATATAAATACCAATAAATACCCAGGAAATAGAAATGTACAATTTAAAACTAATTGAAATGCTGACACAAAAAATTCGATGGTTATGTGCATTTCTGCAAAGGCGATTCCGAGAAAGGGAAAGAGAGCACAGAAAGAAAGTGGATGATTTCTGAGGTGGCAGACAAAAGAATAGACAGGCAGCATCCAACTCAAAGGAAACAGGCAAGGGCTAGAAAGCAGTGAAATTAATATTGGAATTTTTTTTCCTTTTTTTTTTTTTTAAATACATGAATTTAAAGTGACTTCATACCAAACAAGTTTCCATACCTTCTGTTATTGAAATCAGCCCAGGGGAGGATTAAAGGAGCAGGTACAGGTACCTACCTACCATGGAAAACCTACATGTGTTTTCCATGGACAGGCAGCCAAATGTTGCACCCGGGTTCTTTTTCGAGGTCAAGAGAAGTTTTGACATGAACCCTGTTTTGTTGTTTTGATGAGACATTTTTCATCTGCCTTCGTTTGCCTCTGAAGTTGCCATGGGATGGGATGGGATGGGATGGGATGGGGCTGGGCCAGCCATCACCAGCAGCCTTTCAAAGTACATATCAGTTCATGATTTCAGATAATTACCGTATGGTAGGCTTTGGATCACACCTGTCCTACACTTATGTGGACAGTTTATCTTCAAAATATTATTTAAATTCTTCTTTGAGGCCTGATGAAGTCCAGGAGCCCCAGCTGCTCAGTTCTGGGTATGGCAGTGAAGAAAGGCCAACTCCAGCCCTGGACAACTCACAACATGCTCTAGTTTCATTTCAGGTGTGGCCCAGCCAAAAATATAAAGGCAGGTTCAGACCCAGTGCTGCCTCACCCACTTCACTGCATTACATCTTACCCTACAAGGTAAATCCCAGTTGGAAACATCTATGCTTTGCTTGGCTCTGTATGAGAAACAACAACAGTGCAGTATTCTGGGGAGAAAAGGTCACAAGACACATACAATTTCACCTCATTCACTTTAGTGTACCTGAAACTATTAAGAGCTTGCAAAAATTTCCAATAATTATCAGCTGGAAAAAAAAAAAATATGGTTTAGCCTTGGAAGGCTGAGTCCTCCAGGAGAAATTCACTAGGTTTTGCCAGCAAGATTTAAACTTCTCCTAAAATAAGGAAATTGGCTCCATTGCAATTCCAATGCAGTAAACCAGACATATATTTTACATGCTGTTTCTGTGAACATCTGATGTGAATCAGCATTGTTTGTACTTCCGTTGGCTCATCCCAGAAATCAAGCACCTCCTCTCCCCAGAGGCAGCCTGAGCATCCTGGGAAAGTGAGCAAGCAGGAGTTTGACACCTCCAAGCTCCTTGGTACAACCACACAGAGACAAAGCCAAGCATCTTTGCTGGTACCAGTCAATGCAGCCCTGCTGGAAGTGCCCTGGTGGGCACCAAACCTGGGCATTAAGTGTCAAGAGGACAGATCCAGGTGGTCAGAAAGAACAAAGAGTGAGAAGAGACAGGAAACACCCAACAAATAGGAAAGGAGAAGAAGATCAGGATTATCAAGCACAATGTTTAAAAGAAAAAAGGAAAAAAGTACTTTGACAGAGAACATAATTAAAGTGTGAACTTCTTGACAGAAGACCCAATGAAGGTGACAATGGGAGATGGCTTGGGACAGAGGTTAGTCCAGCTCTGAGGATCTGGTTAGACTATCTCAGGATGCCAGGAGAGTGCAGAGACCAGGTGAGGCTGGTCACAGCACCCCTTGCAGCTTGGTGCAGGTTCATCTGTTGTGAGGAACCTACTGTTCCTCACACCCATCCCCAAGCACCCACCAGCACATGCCGGACGCTGAATGGGGTGGACCAGGCCTCTCACCCAGCACCTCTGCTCCTTAAATAACTTCCAGGAGGGAGAAAAAGAGGGCAGGTCACAGCCTCTTCATTCAGCTCCTCTGAAATGAAAATGGACATCAGGATGCAGCTAAAGGACTGCTCAACTCAGCGCTGGAGGGAGGGGAACGCTGCTGAGTTTCATTCATTCACAGCACACCAATGAAAAGAAAGGGAGAGGTTAAAGAAAAAAAAAAATAAAATAATCTTGATAAAAACCAAGATATTTTCAAAAAGTTAACCAGAAGCCGAGATTTATCCAGATCTGCTCTTATTTAACCTTCAGTGTGAGTTCAGGTCTTAGTCTTTCTATTCTTGGTAACAGCTGACGAACGCAGCATAACAAGGTATTAATAAACATCTGCCCAGCTCTAAGATTAATATAGGGAAGAATTAATGGAGGTCTTAGCACGTTCATATTTTCTAATTATGGCAGATGACTTTATTTATAGAAATAATAGGGAGAGTGGAAATTGTCACTGACACCATGTCAATATATGTAATGATATCCAATCATTTAATTGCATTACATTTGGCTAAGGAGTCATATCAATAAAAGGCCCTCCTTAGAACAGTTCAGTGGTCAGTGTGTACTTCGTGTTAGAAAGCCATTAAGATTAATATTCTTTTCAATGAATCATTGGGAAAATAAGTCATCTCTGACACCTATTTCTGTCCTTCTGACCCCGAGAGGGATGGGGCTGGGAGCAAACCTTTCCATCAGGAGAGGTGAAAAGCCCCTTGCGGAAACTTTGGGTTTTTCATGCTCATTTCTGGACACCCCTTGCATCCCAAAGCATCCAAAAAAATAAAATAACACCCAAACTGAAGCCCATACCATGCATCAGCTCTGCTTCGTGTGGTGCCCTTCTCTCCACCACAATAAAGTATCACTAGTGCTTCTCTGGGAACAATATCATACTCTACCACTGGGATAAATAAAGTGCAATTTTAAACCTTGATATGTCTACACCTCCTAAGAGAGGGGGAAGCCTATAAAACTCCTGCTAAAGGAGACGTGGGCTGTTTGGTTCATTTACAGCTTGTTAGGTGAAACCCTGAAGCCGATTTTCATAGGGAGCTGATGGGGTTTGAGGCAGCTTCAGACTGACTGTAGCTGTTTCTCAAGGTTTTAAAATACTTTTCATAACATTCACTTCAGACAGGCATCTAGGGAAGATTGGCTTTTTCCTCCCAGAAGCAGGGAAACAAAATAAAGCTACATTTATGGTGACAGATGGTCTGTTACACACAGAGCATCACTAGTAATTTTGTTCCTTGCACATTGAAGAAGGAGATCTGAACTTATGCTGAAGAGCCAGAGAAGTCCTCTAGTTCTCTCCTCTTCTTCCAGAAATGTGTTTCCTAATCCATTCTGATCTCCCAAAGCTATCAGTCTAAATTAATGAAAACAGAGCAAGGAAATGTTACTATTTCTATTAATTATAGAGGCAGGTTTGTGCAATAAACAGAATTCATATCCCTACAGTGCAGCCTAAGTACCTATAATTCAGCTTCTCCGCTCACAAGTGCAGCATCTTCTTCACATTGTTTTACAAATTAGCAAACCTGAGATCAGCAGCCATGCACACCACGGTGACATTTAGTTTAACTATGGGAGATCTGATCTGCTGAAAGCCACAGGTGATCTTCCAGTGTGCTCCTTTCCATCACAGTTGTGTTATGGCTCCCAAATTAAGTACTCCTAGATCAGCACCATATTTTACACAGAAGTGGAAATACAGATGCTTAGGATGGGAGTACCCTCTGCTGGGTTAAAAACTGGCAGAGAGTGGTGGTGAATGGAGTTAAATCCAGTTGGCATCTGGTCACAAGTGGTGTCCCACAGGGCTTGGTACTGGGACCTGTTCTCTTTAACATCTTTATCAATGATCTGGACAAGGGGATCAAGTGCACCCTCAGTAAATTCGCAGACAACACCAAGCTGTGTGGCAGTGTCAACCTGCTGGAGGGTAGAGAGGCTCTGCAGAGGGATCTAGACAGGCTGGATGGATGGGCTGAGACCAACAGGATGAGGTTCAACAAGGCCAAGAGCTGGGTCCTGCACTTGGGCCACAACAACCCCAGTCAGCACTACAGGCTTGGGGAAGAATGGCTGGAGCTGCCTGGCAGAAAAGGACCTGGGAGTGTTGGTCAACTGTTGACTGAACATGGGCCAGCAGTGTGCCCAGGTGGCCAAGAAAGCCAACAGCATCCTGGCCTGTCTCAGGAACAGCGTGGGGAGTGGAACTCAGGAGGTGATCATTCCCCTGCCTGGGCACTAATGAGGCCCCACCTCGAGTCCTGTGTCCAGTTTTGGGCCCCTTACCACAAGAAAGACATTGAGGTGCTGGAGCGGGTCCAGAGAAGAGCAACAAAGCTGGTGAGGGGTCTGGAGCTGATCCTGTGGTCACCTTCATGTCAGACTAAGACTAGAAAGCCCCAGAAGGAGGTGGCTGTGCAAAGCAGTGTTGCTCCAACAGTGGTGTAGGAAGCGAGAGTTTTCGAGGTGGTGGTAAAAGAAAAGCAAAATTTCTGGGGGCATAAAGGGAAGCTGGAAAGGCACAGAGTGATGGTTATTCTTGTTCCACTCCAACTTTCCACCTTCCAGATCAAAAAAACCTTTGGTTTTCTCTGCACCTGAGTGAGAGGAAGCAAACGCACAACTCCCAGTTGGCAAATGGGTCTCATAATAGGGCTTAGAACTTTGCACCCACAAAATGGTCTGGCTGGGGAGCACTCTGGCCACTGAAATACTCCAGTAGCAACATTCTCCAGACTATTTTTGATGGCAATGTGTTCTGACAAAAATTACTCCATCAGGATAAAGAGAAAAAGAAAAGGCACTTCCGTGGGCTATGGTGCCAAAGGTTGATTTTCTATATCTTTATATTTCCACTACTTGCAGTGCTGCTGGTGTTACATTTGAAGCATCTGACAGAGGCATTTGAGTGGAAAGGTGATAAAAATGCTTGACTTTGATTGAATACTGGACTGGAATTTCCATTGTGACAGAAGGTAAAAATAAATACAAACTGTATGAAGAAATCAAAAACGTGCAATTGGACAAAACGTTCCACATCATTTTTTTTAAACCTTTACAGCTACTGAAAATCTTTTGGGCTGGCATGAAGGTCACAATTCAGTTCCTGAGCGCTCTTTTATCAGGGATTATATTTATATACCAAACCTCCTGCTAGTTTAAGGGGAGTGTTTCTTCAATTACATCCAATATTAGTCCAGCTGCTAGGATTTCCCAAGGGACCACAGCAAACTGAAGAGATGCCTTTGCTCTGGTGCTAACAGGTCCTGGGGCATCTCCCTACCCCTTCCCTCCCCTCTGCATTCAGCTCTTGACCTTGCTGATATACATAAGAGAAAAAAGTACCCAGTCTCTTCTGAATTACATATCAAAGAGCGTTGAAGTGATAGACTTCATTAAACTTGAACATTAGCTTTATAAGATAAAAAGAAAAAAAAAAAAAAGCCAGGGAATTGGCAACAGGATTTCCAGCGTAACAAAGAGGTGGGAGCAGAAGTTGCATTTTACACCCTATGAATTAAAAATACAGTCTATATTGCAGCAGCCTCTGATAATAGGTTCTGTAATTGAATTACCACTCTCAAATTGATATGGAGAAAAGCTCTCTGAAGATGTTAGGAGGAAGACTACCAGCTTTTATTTACCTACTGCACTGCATTACAGCAAAAGGCACACACAAGTTACAACGGGACCAGCTCAAGTCACCTGCCTGGTGTTAGCTAGTACCTTAACAAGTTTTCCCACAGGTATGCCCACTAAAATTGATCTAAATAAATTGAAAAATTCAAATGCCAGGTTTTAGTTGCAGGATAGAATTTTAGGAATATTAGAAAGAAAGATTTTTAGTTAAACTTACCTTCACAGCCTCCTCAGCCATAAGTTACGCTGTAAAGCACCTTTATAATGAGATAGACACCCCCGTGTAGCCCATGGGAGTCAGAAATGGTCTTCAAGATCTCAAGGTCAATGTGAAAACACAGCTTTTCTGCATTTTGATCTGAATATAATTTACATGATTACCAGGGCTCAGGGATCCTTAGGAGAGACAGAAAGCAGGAAGAGCTTTCATAAATGCAGCAAAAAGGGTGAAAATTAATGGGCAAGTGTTAAGCTGCTCTAAAAAGTAGAAAATACAAACATAACTGCATGTCCTCATTTTCAACATCTATTTCCTTGGTTTGTTAAAGGAACTATCAAATGATTAGTAAAAGCCTTTTGTTTTTGTGAGGGAGGTGGGTGGAGGCTGGCCAAATGATGGGAAAAAACCCAGAGAAGGTAAAAGATGGTGCAGCTGGATCTGGTGGTAATTATTTGAACAAATCCCATCTGTGTGGACTCAAGGGTAGGGGCGAGTTTTTGCTCTCTGGGCAGGTCTCTAGTGTGTCTTCAATGCATGTTTTAGCAGCCAGAAGCTGATTTTAATTGCCTGTGTGACATTTGGTGTGTTAGGACACTGAATTTTGTCTTGATGCTAATAGTTGCTGTCACTCAGCAACTGCTGGGTGGCAGCTGGGTGGCATCAGCATCATCAGCCCTGCTGCCCAGAGCAAAGCTGGTAGAGCACAGGGATGATCCATCCCAGAGAGATGCTACAGGGCTCTCCTGTAGCTACGAAATGTCCCCAAGACAGAGATGAGGTGTTCGTCTGACTGTCACTCCTTGATGGTGAGGGGTTTGGTGCCTAGAGCAGATGAAACACTTCTCACTTTCTTATCACAAGTGCCAGTCCCCAAAGCACCAGCTTTGAGTGTGTGAAAGGAGATGGTGCACAGAGATGCTGAAGAAAACTGGGAGCTTTTTCCCTGACAAAGGGTAAAACACATGGACCTCACACACAGAATCATAGAACCACAGAACGGTTTGGGTTGGAAGGGGCCTTAAAGATCATCCATTTCCACCTCCCTGCCCTGGGCAGGGACACCTCCCACCAGACCAGGTTGCTCAAAGCCCCATCCATCCTGACCTTGGACACTGCCAGGGATGGGGCAGCTACAGCTTCTCTGGGCAACTCGGGCCCCCTCACCACCCTTACAGGAAAGAATTTCTTCCTAATATCTAATTTAAATCTCCCCTCTTTCAGTTTAAAACCACTACTGCTTGTCCTATCACTCCCCTCCCTGATCAAGAGTCCCTCCCCATCTCTCCTATAGCCCCCTTTAGGGACTGGAAGGGGCTTTAAGGTTTCCCCAGAGCTTTCTCTTCTCCAGGCTCTCTCATTCTGTTCTCTGATCATCTTTGTGGACATGTGGTATATTCTGGACATCACCACTATATAAAGGGTTGTGGGAGATGGGTTGGAAGCCAGCCCCCCACATTAGGATGCCCATGCACAGCCTTGCAGTTCCACTCAGCAGCAGGGCAGAGGAGTGGGGAGTGGGATGGCTGCTGAAATAATGGTATTTAGGGACCTGAGTTAGTACCTCTCCTGGGTCTACAGCCTGCCCTGGTCACCAAAAGCCAGACCGCTGGGCAGAGACGTGGTCAGATGAACCCACCTGTGTAGGAGGAGCTGTTTCATGGGAGACCTCTCACTGACTTTGCATGGAAGGCAATTCTCGCTGGCTGTTTTGCACTTGAACTTCTGTACCGAGATGGGTATCTTCCAGGAGTGGCTCCAAAATACCTTCCCAGCAATGGCCCAGCAACTGAAAAATCTGTGCCAGTGCCCTGGCACTTTCAGTGAGCCACCAGCACACAGTTTTGCTGCCAACGGTTCCTTAAGGCGATTTTGCCCAGCGCTGTTGAAAAGGAAAACATTCGCCGTGCCCTGGGGGAAATGAAGCGTGTAAGTCCCGTTATCACTGACAGAAGTTGTGCCTCTAATTCCCCATCTGCTCTTCTGAATGTTAACCTGCCGTACTGGCACACAAGCTCAATTCATAAATAGGGATTCCAAAGAGAAAGCAACAAAATATTAGTCAGCCAGGCCGGTGGCGTCTGTGGAAATGTGGTGTGGGCACTCACATTTCAAGAAAGGCAAATTATAGGATAAAATAAAGTTGTTGGTTTATGTTGATTGAGGAAAAAGGCTGGCACAGAATAGGATGAAGCAATCGGGTCAAAACCAGATTTATTTATTTTTTGGATCTTTAATCCATATGAGATGCTGCACAGCTCCTCCTTCCTATTTTTATTGCTATTTGTGTTTAGCAGCCAAGTAAAATAGCACACGAGGCAAGAAATCTGAGAGTAATAATGTGATGCATAGTGTTAACTCACTGGTTTTGGAAATACCCATTTATCTCGGTTAAATGAAAGCTTAGCCCAAGTACTAAGCCAAGTAATCATTATTAGGGAGAGAAAAAGACATTCACCTCCTTGGAAACTCAATACTCTTCCACAGCAATAGCACTGCAGTGACATTGTTCGAAGCTGGACGTTTGCTGTAATTAATATAGATTATTGCCATATGAGAAATGGAAATGTCTATGCCTCCTCCTACCATTGTTTTCATTTCTACACCAGTTATGAGATCAAAATACATTGGATTTTTGTTTCATGGACATGGCCCCTTCACTGTTCGGAGTGCTCTGCTGGCCTCAAAGGACTGCAGAGATTTTGTTCTCTTTGTTGGTTCAAAAGTACAGGGCATATGTACCCTGTTCTTTCTTAGAGAGACTTTGCTTTTGTTCTTTCTCATTATCTTTTTTCCTGACTCTCAAGAAAAATTGGTTTTATGCTAAAAAGTATATTACAAGAACACATCTCTAAAGAGACTCACAAGCTCTCAAGCTATTGGTTTTCTAAGGAGGCTAAATCTGCATCTGTACCGTCCAGTGTCTGATGCACTGAACTCATCCACAAAGCAGGTGATTTAGAGATTGCACCGATTTTTGACCTAATAGGCCGGTGCAGCACGGTACTAAGCCTGGCTCATCAGTCTCATCTCAGCAGTCATTTGACTCATTGACTCATTGCCAGATTTCCCATCCACCTCGTACCACCACTTCTGTGGATTGCATTACTACCTTTCTGCAATACGCAGCCATTCCTACTCTCTTGTGTGTGCACATCACTATTATCTTTGATGTTATGTTCTCTGCCTTTCTCATACTCTGCCTTAATGTAACTCACTTAATTTCTATCTTTCTCCCAGCCCTGCTCCTCGGGCTGGATTTGATCTGTGTCCTAACTATGAATGGATCCATTAGAAACACTTCCTTCTCATGCTAGAAATTTTTCTCTGAGGCATATACTTTCCCTGTGGGAATTAGGATTTTGCATTGTTTTTTTTCAATCAGGCAGTAGCTTTCTGTCCCTCGTATATGACTTTGAGATCCTAACCATTGGTAAAGCAAACAGGGAGCTCCAGAGAGCACATGAGTTCAACAGTCCACAGAGATGTAGCCATATTGCACACAACTTAGACCCAAGAACCAATAGGTGGCTACCTCTACAGAATTAAATTTTTGAAAAAATCAGAACACTTAAAATATTAAATTCTCTGACAATTCACATGAAATGTATGCAGGGAAAAAATATTTCTGGTGCTTTTCTACAGCAGTTGGGTACAAAATTCTGTGTTGAGAATTTGACACAAGAGTTGATCATATTCAACTAAGAGGGCTACAGATGGTGAAGTCCATGTCCTGAAAGGACAAGGAGCCACGGCAGAATGTTTATGCTGCGAAATTTACCCTTTTGTTATAAGATAAAGAGGAAAGATCCTTATGATCTTAAAGGTCTTTTCCAACCTAAACGGTTCTATGACTCTATGAGATCCAAGCTGGGTGTTTGTTTGCTTCTACCGCAGAGGTGCTTATTTCACAGCTCTGTGCCTTGGTATCAGTGGTATGGAGGTATTATGTCTGTCAGTGGTATTATGTTTGTCTTTTCCCATCAAGCCCTTTTTTCTTAGTTTCATGGGAGGCAATTTCTACCCATTGTCTGGCATAGCCAAGTTTCTGAGCTGAAGTGGCCACGACCTGTGACATCCCGCTGCATTCGGAGGTCCTCCAGCAGGTTCAAGAGGGAAGCACAACTACCAGGCAGCTGGAGACTCAAGCTCACACTCCTCTTCTTCCTCCAATCTGGCAATATCTCAGGCATTTAGATCCCAACTGGCTATTCTTTGCATATAGCAGTAGATTTAACACAACATCATTCTTTGACAGCACATGGGTTAATAATTTCTTGAATTTCCAGGTCACACTGGCAGGGCTGATCTAGCAGCCCCTGGGCCAAGATTAGATATTTTCCTTATTTACTTGCACAAACCCACAGAATCACAGAATCACATGGGGTTGGAAGGGACCTCTGGAGATCATCTAGTCCAATCCCCTGCCAGAGCAGGTCCACCCAGAGCAGGTTGCACAGGAACGTGTCCAGGAGGGTTTTGAATGTCTCCAGAGAAGGAGACTCCACCACAACCAATGCAAAACCAGTTGCCTTCAGTGTGGAAGTGGCTTTACACCAGTACCCAAGGCAGGAAGCCAACCTGCTTCCTGGGGGAGGCAGTGAGGGCTGGTGGACTTGAGCACTGGTCTGAACCAGGGATAAAACCAGTGAAGGGCTTGTGCAAGTCACCTCGTTGTCCAGTGTCATACCATCAGGAATAAAAGACATCTCTGAATCATGATTTTCGGTAAGATGTGGTCTTTAATGGGATGTGGCACATGAAACCTCAACCATGGTCTGGTGTCCCTGCTGCCTGCCCACCCATCATCATCAGCGCACGTGTCCGGCCGGCTGCAGCCTGCTAGGTCCTCGTTAAAATTAACAAGCAGACCAAATGCAGACTGCTGTATTTTGCCACAGAAAATAAAGTCAAACAACAGCTAAAATAGAGGAGAGGAGGTGGGGGGAAGAGAAGGCCAACCAAAGGCAACACAAGAGTCGTATTTATTTTTTAATCCCGTCTCTTTTAGTGCCTGTGATGAGCGCTGTAACTAAAGGCATCTAACTGAATTAGAATTTCAATATGTCCTGAGCAGATTGGGGCTGTTTCCATTCATGAGTGGCACGTCCCAGCTGTAATTGCCTGCTTGCTTATCCACACAGCTTTTTACAGCTAATCCGAATGTGGACTTGAAAATAAATAGTGCCAGAGCATTCACTTCCCACTGGGCAGTAGTTTGAGCTCTCCTCTGCCTTTGCTTTGTTCCGCCTGGTGCTCTCCATGGCACGGGGACTGACTCCAAGGAGATAAAAGATGATTGACCTGCTCAAGGAATTAGGTGGGAGAAAAAAAACCCCTCCTGCCATATCTGCCCTGTCCGTTTGTGCTTTTACCTCTGGGTGCTGCTCCGTGTCTGTTTATCTGTCTTTGCCCTCACCTCCCTCCCCAGCCACAGGGCTGGTATGATCTGCTGCTCCCACCTGCAAACACACCGTCAGGGTATCTTAGCACAGCTTTCCTGCAAGGAAACACTCTCTTCAGGGATATTTAAAAGCCGTGTACTTCTCAGACCAGGGCTTCTCTGGAGGGATGTAAAGCTGAGGCACAGTTGCACAAAGCTGGAGCTGGAAGGGGATGTCCCCACGGATGGGACTTGGCACTTCCCCAAAGCAAGGCTCTGCCTTTTCTCTCTGAATCTTGGCTTGGCTCTCTTCCCCTCCTGGCTGGGTAGAAGGTGGTTGACCCCCATCTTTTAGGCTATTTTTTCTGCTACATCCACCGCAGGCTTCCTGGGAGACTTTTGCCAAGTGTCGGCAGCCTCTGCCTCTGTTTGTCACCTGTAGAATAGCAGTGCCAACAGCCTGTCACTTCACAGTCTGGACTGTAGATCTCAGGCCCTTGAGATGACAGCAGTGCTGCAGGAACATGGGTTGAGTCAGAAGCCACTTCACATCAGCATAGTCAGAGGTGTGCAACTCCCACTGTGCAACCAACTATTCCTAAAAATAGTCTTTTTAGTATCTAAAGAGGCTAAGATCTAAGATCTGGTCAAGCGGATACCCACAAAATCTCAGCTGGGGAGAAGGTCATTCCCTCTTGATGGCCATCAAAGAGACTGACTCCAGCGTGGAGCTGGAAACGCCTCCCAGCACTGGGAGTGGAGGCATTTCACAGGCAGATTGTGCCCTTCTCTGACACCAGGGAGCAGCTGAGATGATGAATATAGTGCTTGTCCAATGTGTCACTTGCTACGTAAATCCAAATTCAGCACAGAAAGCTAAAAATGTTTGCAGAGTCCTGACAGGCAAAAGGGACAATTATCCTCAGCTGTTCCTCACAAAGTTGATCCTCTGTGTGCTGCAATGTGCCAAGAGAGGCATTGCCTTCTGCTTGGATTGCAAACTCACCAGCACCAAAACATGAGGATGGTAGTAAGGGCTGGCTCTTCACAAGATGCTCTGCTACCTGGAGGTGACCCAAAAGTGTCCTCTGCCAGATCCAGTGCTGGGAGTTGAGTCTGAAGTGTCAGAGGTGGCCATAAAGGCACCAAAGAAGAGAAGTTGTGACTTTCTCACTTGTGATGATAGACAGTAGCTCCCTCCTTCACAGCTGACCTGAGGACACAGGAATTTCTCCCAGAAATTGCTGTGTGAATCAGCAAAATCTGAATAATTAAGACTAACACAGTGCAACCAGGGTGAGAGCATTAATCCATCATGGCATAGGAAGAGGCATTGAGGGGGGAAAAAGAAGAAAAAAGAATTTAAAAAAAGAAAAAGTGGAGAAGAAAGTTAAAGTTAAAAAGATCAGGAAGAATAAAGACTATAAAGCCGATAGCCGTGCTGTGTGGGCTACTTAGATTTGTAATAGGCAGGGAAGTCTTAGGAAAGAGGAAGCCTAGGGATGAAATGCATCATTAAATGGCAAGGTTTTAAAGTTTTTTTCAAAACACCCAAAGCCAACACTTGAGAAAAAAACACCATGAGGTGGAAACCTGGAAGATCTAGAGGCTACTTTGGAAAGTTCAATTTTGAAGTGTGAGCATATTACATGTTGTCATGTTGCAAAGAGGTATAGGTACTTCAGTCTTTCTGAATACCCCTCTTACCCCCCCCGTATATACTGGGAAGAGGGAATTCACCATCATAAAGGATGACTTGAAGTTAAAAGAAAGTTTGCCTTTGAAAACAAACCCAAATGTTGCTGAGTTCTGCACCCATGTGATGGCTTCAGTTATCACCGGCAGCCCCATTCACTTCCTCCTGAGGACATGTAGTGCCGAAGACATGTACCATGGCGGCCCAACAAGACTTTTCCTGGCTCTCCCTCATTCAACTCAAAAACAAGATGGAGAGCCCAGCTCTGAGCTCTGAGCACATTTAAGAGAAGGGCCAGAAATCAAGGTGAATTCATTAATGAAGCCTCATTAGCCATCGGTCTTCCTAAACTCTTGTCAGCACATTAGCACCAGCTGCCTGTGGCCCGTTTTTCCCTTGCCATAATGAGGAACCCTAAATCCAAGGTCGTTTGCCAGTTGGATTAGTCCATCAGTATAGCCAGAGAATGCTCCTGAAATGCTCCAACGAGAACCATAATTTATGTCCTGCACCGTGCCCGTTAGCTCGTGGTGCAGCAAAGTCCAGTCACGAGGCAGAAATACACCATTGTTGTTGTTGCTGCCTCACAATTTTCTGTTGCCTCTGCCAGAACACTAAATGTTCCCTAAGTGGTAACTGTCTTCTCCTAATGCAGATGCATTTTTTTTTATGAGCTAGCTCATTGCTGTTCTTTGTCATCTTTGCTTGCTGTTCTTCTGCCATGGTGGCAGAGAAGTGGAATTAGGGCAAGCAGACACCATGCCCAGGTGGAGAACTGCAGAGAAAACAGATAATTTGACTACTCGATACTGAATTGTGTCAGAATTGTGTCAACTCTGGCAATTACCAGCCAGGTGCTCAACTGGGTTCTGGTTTGCATCGTCAGCGCCAGTATATACCTCTCTTGGTATTTATGTTGGGGCTTTCATGTCACACCATGGCCATGGACACAGCGGGTCTGGCTCAGATACCCCAGGCAGATGCCTGCTCAGTTTTTACCACCCTCTTCCTGCTGTAGCTCTGCTTCCATCTATCCCTTCATGTTGCCATTGACCATACCTCAAGAGTCAGAAATTTCAGGCACTGTTTTTTCGTCCTGGGTCCACTTCTTACATTCTTTCTATACCAGGACTAGAGAACTCTCTAGGATCTTCTCCTGAATCAAACAGAAGCATCTTAATTTAATAGTTACCTCCACCACTTCGCCTGGGAAGCTCTTCCACACAGTAAGGCACCTGAATGACAGGCTATCTGGCAATCAGGCTACACTTCATGTCAGGAACTCAACAGGCCATTTTATGTATTCTCCCACCCTTCACCATGCAATATTTCTCCCTGTTTTCTGGCTCAGCAAAGCCGTGGGAAAACACTGTCATCAGACATAGGCTTGGGTAATATCTTGGCGCATAACATCTTACTGTCCATATTCAGTAAATTCCCCCCAAAGTGTACCACCATCCCCTTGTGGGCTGCCTTTGATGCCTGGTTTCAGCCTCTTCCTTTTCCTGTGGATGATGATGGGTGGGATCACCCAAAAGAACTCCAGCCATGAGAGAGACCAAATATCTCTGAGCACTCAACAGCAGCCACCCTGTTTGTCCAAGAACTGCCACTGACTGCTTTGTCAAGTCACAGAGAGAGGTCAATGTGGTGGACCAGCAGGAAAACTTCAGGGCTCACAGGGAACTGCCTCAGGATTCAAATTAATCATCTGGCTGGGAAATATTGGGGTGAAGGATGCAGAGCATGGGCACAAGTGTATTCAGACAAAGCTTAAGAGGTCAGTGATTGTATCTTTAGGTGAATGTTTAGCTTTTGTTGGCTTTTGATAACTCAGGGTGTGTTTTATGAGGGAAAATTAATGCAAGTGCCACTTTTTTTACAGTGTCCACATTGCCCAGGAAATGAAATGCCATAAGGGGAGTAGAGCTCATTAGTTTTGTGCCATAAATGGTTCTCCAAGGCCTCAGAAATGCTATGATTAACATAAATATAGACAAAGGCAATTACAAATAAAAACACATATAAAAATCATCTTTCCACCTAAAAATGCAGTCCACAATATTCCTCTTTGGCTGTTCACAGACTTGGTGACCTAGGGTAAAGGACATTTCATACTGATCGTGACATAAACCAAAGCCTGAGGAAGGAAAGCAGTCAGCCCAGGGTGAAAGTGAGGACAACAGAACACATAATATATTTACCAAGGTACCAGCTCAGGATTTGAGATTCACCCTCAGAATTATATCCCTTTTGGAGCAATTTGCAGCAAATGCTGCCCCAGTATGCTATCTTCACACTGCAGTCCTCTCTCAGGTGGTTGCTGTTGGGTGGATGTGTTGACTCTCCTTAGGACAGGACAGAGTAGTTCTACTTTTATAAGAACTATCTCAAGTCTTCATTTTGCAATGGCTGAAAAAGAAGAAACCTTGTCAAGCTTTCTAATAAGGTCCATAAATTGCTTCAGAAGATCGTGACCTTCAAGAGGATGATGAGAATGGGGTAAGATGGGAGGTGTGGGCTAGCCCCGTGGAGACCCACTGTGTCAGTATCATTAGCCCTTAGAGATGCTCCTCAGCCAGTGCAGAGCAGTGAAGTACCCTGGGCACAGGTCTACATGTATTTGTAGGAGATGATTGTACACTTTTTAGGTTGCATCTCTCCCTTCAACATCGTGGATTTATTCAGAACAGACACAAATACCAAGAACAAGGAGTGTATGGTAGAAAGAGTGGCCTCCTTGTCTGTCTCTGTGGCAACGACGCCAAGAGACAACTGTGTTGATGCTGCACTGGATAAATAATGAAGGAAACAGCAATTTTCAGGCAAAGTCGAGCAGAAAGCCCAGGGTCCAGCCCAGCACCTTGACTCTAGCACAAGTCACACCAAGTACAGCAGTTGGCTGGTAGCATGCCCTGTAGGAATATCTCCTCCAGACTCCTGATAGTCAAAAAGCAGCTTGAAGCACCTCATCTAAACTATTTTTTAACAGGTATTGTCATGACTTTAGGTGCTCCATCTGTTCCAGCAATAGCATAATCCACTTTTATTCTAAATGCCAGGCTGACATCCCGCAGTAATGAGTTTCACGGGTTGATTACTTGTTGCATGATAAAAATATGTTGCCAGCAGCTGAGTCAGAGAGGCAATAGGAAAGAAGAAAAAGTAATGCAACATGTTTTCTCAGAAAAGAGCGAGGGCACAGGGAGGGAACAGGGTTCTTGGGTTTAACTCAGGGGAAGAAAACAGCAGGGAAGTTTGCTAACTGACCTTGTGGAGCAGGACACGGTGGTGTAGGTTGGAACCATTCTAGGTTCCAAGTCCTCTGAAGGCCTTCAAAGGAGGGTCTTGGGGAGTTTGTGTTATTATTGTTCTGCAAAAGGCTCTTACCTAACCCCTAACCCCCGGCCTAAAGGAACCATGGACTTTGGTGGCTGACAGCTGACCTCTGCTGTGATATCATCAGTGTAACAGTTTTACACAAAATTAGGTGTGTCATTGCGTGTTAAATCGTGGTGGTTAGCTTGGATTGCCCAGCTAATGAAGCAGGCAGTATTAATGCCACCACATATGGACTGCTCTAGGGCACTGGCACTGTAAGGGAGCCTGAAATTACTCTGACTTTGGGGAGAAGAAAAGCAATCCTTTTCCTCCTCTGGCATCGCCTCAGTGGGACAGACCCAGCTCTCACCCTGGTGATGCTCCTATGATTTTCTTTGTGAATCTGCCTTCCTGCCCAGGTCTCTCTGTAGACACAGACAGGCATCAAACGCGACTGATCGCTTCTAATGTGTGCCCAAATTTTGCTTAATTAAGAAGAGACTTTCTAATAGCATCTCCTGCCATCTCTGGGGCCGCTCAGGCTGTGGCAGCACGGCCTTCCTGTCCCTCAGCTCACGTGTGACATCCTAAAGGTTGTGGTGGCAAACGTCTGATTTTCTTTTCTAGCAGGGGCTCACCCTGGGACAGGTTTCAGTCCGATACCCCCATGGGACCTCCAGGCCCTTGGATAGTGGCTCTGAGCCCTCCTGCATTCTCCAGCCCCATCAGTGCAGAAGCATCAGCTCATTCAGTGCGGGCTCAACCATTGTGTTGTGCTGTCTGGGGCAGTGTAGGGGCTATATCTTCCACACCATACAAGACCCAAGGTCCTGCAACCAAAATTTCTGGCCACTATCCCTATAAAAACACTTCTTAGTCAGTGGCTAGATTGGTTAGATCCTGGTAGATGCTACTTCACTTTCTGAACTACAGTTATCTCAGGGAGGAAACACGTCTCCGCATTGTTTATTCCCCAATACTTCATGGTGGTTGTAAGGAAAAAAATGGAGTGAAAAAATGGAACTTTTGGAGCTCTCAGAGCTGCAGAAATGACTGCAGAATCAGGAAAAAAAATTGAATAGATTTCCCTCCTTCTGCCTGCCTTCTTTTAGGCCACTTTCTTGTGGCAAAATTTCTTGTCCAATTTGCTGTGCATGAACGCAGCACAAAAGCTTTCCCTGTAATTTCAAAGAAAATCCCTGCCTGCAAGCCCCAGTTCCGAGCCAGCACCTCGGAGCATCACAGCAACAAGGGAGCAGCAGGACCCCATCAGGGAGGAGGTGATGGGCTCACCAGTCTGGCCACTTTGCCCAACCAGGGTGTGAGTTTGGCCAGTTTGCCCAGACAGGACTGGCTCTGATTCATGGACCCCGTGGTGGGGCTCTGGGCTGACTCCAGATGGAGATCCCAGGCCCTTGGCACCCATCAGGATGGGTTCTGGCTCCTGCCCGTTTCAGTCTTCCCCTGCAGCCACCTCTAGAAGATTTCAATATTCTCCCAGTTCCACCGCTATGCAAGTATTGAAATCAGCCCTTTGCATGATTATGTAGATAGTGACATTACAGACTCTTTCAGGCACTAAGGAATTCATGTGCCTTCTCTGCTGACAGCATCAACAGCCAGGTTTATTTCTCAGTGAGCTAAAGAAGGGCTCCCATTTATGAAAAACCTCAGCATTAAAGCACTGGGTATCTGAATATATTTCCTTTTTATTCTTAAGCCTTTCTCTGAATGCAGTAAAAAGCACAAAGGGTTGTGCCATGAAATAATGTAAAATACTGCCCTCCCCAAGAGGGACCCAATTCTCAGAGACTGAGAATTTTGAGTGAGTCTCACTCAAAAGAGGAGCAGATTAGGAGTTGCTACAAGGGGAGCTGTAGCCCCACCAGCAGGTCCAGTACAGCCTGTACTCCCAGCCTGGTGATGAAGTTACCAGCTGGAAAGATGGTTACTCAAATTCAGTTGATCTAAGGTAACCAAAACCTGCTAGGAACGACATAAATATAGTGAATGTGCCTTGAATTGGGGCAAGAGAGCAGCAACACTTTCTGAGATCCTTTCAACTCTGTATTTCTGATTCTATGAGACCTTCTTCAAGTACAGGCTTCAAGTTCAGTCCTTAAAATGAAACCCCTCAGGCTTTTCTTCTCTTCAGAAGATCCTGAGGGGCTAAGAGAAGGCAGAAGGTCTCATACTCTGCTGTGAAAATAAGCAGGCCCTGGGCAGTAATCTAACTGGTCTGTCCAAGCAGCCTTGGGACAGTAATTTCTCTGTGGGGAAAAAAATATCTTTGTCACATCAGTTAGTTATACTTCCACAAAATGCCGCATTTATGTCTCATTCTTGTGCCTCATTCAGACACTTTCCTTGAGAGTCTCATCGCGCTGAGAGCTGCCGCGCAACCAATAAGCTGTAATGAACGTGTGTGTGATTAAACAACAGCCACTTTCTACCCCCAAAATACTGCCATAAAAACACTGAATGCAGCTGTTAGCTTTTTTTAAACTACCAGTATTTTCCTACCCATGGTGCAATCCCTTTGCACTGCGCAGCATAGATAAGCCTGGAGAAAAGGAGGCTGAGGGGACACCTTATCACTCTCTAAAAATCACCTGAAAGGAAGGTGTAGCTGGGGGGTGTTGGTCTCTTCTCCCAAGGAACAGGTGACAGGACAAGAGGGAACAGCCTCAAATTCCTCCAGGGGAGATTCAGATTGGATATTAAGAAAACTTTTTACACTTGAGAGGGTTATCAAGCCTTGGAACGGGCTGCCCAGGGAAGTGGTTGAGTCACCATCCCTGGAGATATTTAAAAGACGGGTTGACATAGAGCTTAGTGACATGGTTTAGTGATGGTTTTTGTCAGTGTTAGGTTGATGGTTGGACTCAATAATCAGAAAGGTCCCTTCCAACCTAGGGAATTGTATGATTAGCCAGGCTCACATTTTACCAGTGGGCGTTAATGAGATTTATCCTTCATTCCCACCCACTGAACTGTCATCCCCATTATTTTACATCTTGCCTTGAGTTAACAAATAGTCCATCTCCAGAGCACAGCTGGGCATGGCCACAGGGGATTTGGCACACTGGATATAATGTGTTCTGCCAAGTTGGATGGGCAGTGACATAAATTATCCCTCTTCCTCCAGGTCCTTCCATCGTCCCACTGCAGCGAGCAAAGCCAACACTGGGCAACCCTCTAAAATGTTTATTTGGACCAGTGGCCGGGGCTCTACATCTTACAGACATGATGAGAAAAGGTAAATGGCATCTATGCTGATTGTCTCTTGGGGGTTTGGATCTTTAGGAGTATGGCCTGTAGCATCTCTTCAGTGATGGCACTGAGGGGGGAAGAAGGATGCAAGGGGCGTCCCTCCCTTGTCTCTCACCCCTCAACAAGAAGACCAGCCAATGAGTGCCAAGTTTATCATGCCAAGCCAAAACAGAGTGGAGGAACAATGCCAGAGCCATGGACAAAGTCTTCCTTGTTCCCAGGACATCAGCAGCACACCGTGACCATCTCTGAGGTCAGCACACACACGCATCACACATTTAAAATCCCACTGATCCCCAGCCACAGGTTTGCAACCTCATCTCCAGCACCTCTGAAGCCTTTATGTCTTTCTCAGGTTCCCTGCTCCCAGCCATCAGCCCACACCTCCTTCCAGGCAATGCACACACAGTGCCTCCTTTACCCCAGCCAGATCATTGCCCTGTCTCACTCTTACACATCTGGATGATGCATCCAGCTGTCGGAGATGTTTTCTGTTTATATGAACGCGTGTGTGAGGATGAGCATGAGCACAATACACTGCAGAGGGTCTGGGGGATGACAAGCAGCTTGAAAGTAATCTGGGAGCCCACCAGCCCACCTAAGTGCACTTGATGGAACAAGCTGAAGGAGAAAGAGGAATAAATGAGTTACTGAGTCTCCCAGTAGAGCAGGGAACTACACAGAAGAGAAAGAAAGGGAAGGAGAAGTTTTAAGTCCACAGACAAAGGCAGCACACAGTTGGGAATGAAAGAAGTTAAATATCACTGAAGAAAGAACAATAGTCAGTAATACTCAGACTCATCCTTCCAAAATCTCTCTCCTTTGCAGTGGACAGCTTGTCTTGCCATAACTGAACACATTTCCTTTCCTTTTCTTTCCTTTCCTTTTCTTTTCTTTCCCCCTTCCCTTCTCTCCTCCAGTTCTCCTTGAAGTCACTGCTAAATGCAATCACAAAAAATCAGACTCCAGTGAAACAAAAACAGAGGTCAATGTATCTACAGTGCCAATTAGCAAAACATACTCTTCAGTTATTCTAATGAGACTTTACTGCTTGCATCTGCTTGAGAAAATGCGCTCATGAGTTCAGGCACTGCTGCCCTCAGGACACTGAGTTTCTTTGGAGAATTTGCCCGTTTGCTGAACTTTTCTGCAAAGGTTGCAGAGGTATCCAGCTCTTTTGATAATCCAGTCCTAAACAGATATTTTGAAGCCATAAAGATCAGCTTGGCAGCAGGTTTCCCGTGGACTTTTGGAGCTGGTTATTAATCGAACTAGGATTAGATGTACTTCTGCAAGTCTCCTCTTTAATTGAATTTTCCCCAGGCTAATGTTCTTCTGCCTTAAGGCACTGTCATGGACAGGATGGCCCAAGGTTAGACTCTTGGAGGAGATACCATCCTACACATTGGGCTGGCTGGAAGCCACAAGCTCCTGATTAGCTTGGCCTTCAAGTCACACCGTGCCTTTCAGTGGGACTTATTAACTCAGGCTGAGAGCTGTGCTAAACAGGGCTCACCTGTTTCTGGTCACTTAAACTTTTGGCAGAGCTCTGCCTGCAGAAATAGGGATATAGGGAGCAGCTTCTCTGTGCTTACATGCTGGCCAGGGTCATTTCAGGTGCCTTTTCAAGCCTTTGAGTGGCTTATTTCCCAGAAGGAGTTGTTCATACCCTGTCAGTGATTAGTAAGATGCATTAGGGAAAGGGAGGGAGAGAAAATGGAAATCAGAGAGTGCTGACCACAGCCTCAGGACTGCAGAGGAGAGGTGTGAACACAGGGGCAGTGTTGTGGTGGGAGAAACTCATCCCCCAGCGGCTGGCAGTGATTTTAACATGTGTAAGGTCACCAGCAACATCCCTGTATCAAACAAGAAGCGCAGTTTAGAGAAAATACTTCTCCTAAATGACCCTTTCCTAGGAATTGTTGTTCTTGTTGTCAAGAGGATGGGGCCAGTCTTTTTCCAGTTGTGTCCAGGGATGGGACAAGAGGGAATGGGCATAAACTTGTATATAAGAAGTTCCACCTAAACCTGAGGAGGAAATTCTTTCCTGTGAGGGTGACAGAACCCTGGAAGAGGCTGCCCAGAGAGGTGGTGGAGTCTCCTTCTCTGGAGACATTCAAACCCACCTGCAACGTTCCTGTGCAAGCTGCGTTAGGTGGACCTGCTCTGGCAGGGGGTTGGAGTCCCTTCCAACCCCATCTCATTCTGTTATTCTTTAAACTTCAGACAGGAAGATTGTCAATTGGAGAAGCAAACTTGTCACCTAACATATGCTACACCCACAGACTTCTGAGGGATTGCACTCTAATAATAACCTGTGCAGCAGCGTCCCTCTTGCTGTGGAGGAATCACTGCCTCCTGGGTGGAAGGGCTCTCTCAGGCATCTCCTTTTGAAGGATCAAACCCCAAATTTATCTATTTCTTTTCTGGTTTTGTAAACCACTGTTTCTCAACGGCTACTTTTTATGCTTAGGATATCTAGTCAAGCCCTCATTATTTCTCAGCTAATTATGCTTTACACAACATTGTGAGCTTGGAAAACCAAAGCACTGGTTTGGTTCAATTGGTCCAGTTTGATGGGAAAGAGAGAAAGAATTGAGTGAACAAAATCTGTTCATATCAATAGGAATCCTTCTACAACCACCACTATTGTGAGAGCTCCAGAGAGATTTCCTGTTGCCATAGCTCTAACAACAAAAAATGATGCAGCTTAATGTACCCTTTAAACAAAAATGTAAAGAAATAGGCAGGTGAGATCCAGGAGGTTTTTTGACCCTTGGACTTCTGATATCAGTAGATACCTCAACATGAGGTAATTTGAATGACATCTGCATAATGAGTGTGATATCAGAGACGGGAATGAGAATTCAAAGTCACTCTTAATAATCCAGGCAGGCAGGTATCCCCACCTTGGAACTTCTTTTAAAAAAACCAGCCCTCCCCTTCTCAGTGTCATATTTGGGGAGTTATCACTTCACCCTAAGTATTAGACGGAGTCACCTGGAGAAAAGTGTCTGGGATGCAGTGATCTGTACCTAAGCACACCGCAGCAGGCAGCTAATTGAGGTTCTGCAGCCCTGGGACCCAAAATCAGCCGGCTGAGCTCGGCGCTCTTCCAGCTCACCGAGCAGAAAGAGGTCCCTGGGCTGTGCCAAAAGTTCACACATCCACAAACCACCCTACGGAGCTGCACACACACACACGTGTGGGCCACACTGTTCCATCCGGAGCTAAGGAGATGCTAAGGCCGCTCTGGTACTGGGCAAAATATTCTGCCCAACAGACCATGTCACCCAAAGCCAGGGTTCTCAGGGCCAAAAATGTGAAGTTTTGTAGTAGCAGATGATCCCCGTATCATAGGGCAAAGAAGATGATTAAGGGATTGGAGTATCTTCCTTACGTGGAAAGGCTGAAGGAGCTGGGACTCTTTAGCCTGGACAAGCAATGCCTGAGGGGAGACCTTATTTATGTTTAGAAGTATCTAAAGGGTGGGTTGAAGGATGTTGGAGCTGGACTCTTTTCAGTGGTTTCCAGTGATAGGACAAGGGCCAACGGGCTCAAGCTGGAACATGGGAAGTTCCATTCAAATATGAGGAAAAACTTCTTTACGGTGAGGGTGGTAGAGCCCTGGAACAGGCCGCCCAGGGAGGTCATGGAGTCCCCTTCTCTGGAGATCTTCAAGACCTGCCTGGATGCTGTCCTGAGTGATGTGCTCTGGGCGTTCCTGCTTTAGTGGGGGAGTGGGACTGGATGATCTCTAGAGGTCCTCTCCAACTCTGACAATTCCAAGATTCCATGATCCCTTATTGCTTGGAGGGAGAGGGGACACTTTTGGCTCTTTTGCAAATATTTGTTAGTCAAAGCCCCCGAGCAACAGGAAGGTGGTGGCCTGGTGCACCTTACTGAGGGCTTTTTTGTCACCACATACCATCCCCCTTGCCTGTCACCCACCAGACAGACCATTTCCACTGCACACCCCTCCTGTTTCTACCTCTCCTTGAACATTTCCTGTCCACACAAGAAGCATTTGTAACCATTCTCAACTAGCTATTGGTTTTTAGATTGTCCATTTGTAGCCCCTTTTCTGTCCTACAATCACAGGGGTGACAGCAGTGAGGGATTTCGGCGTCTTCGCTTTGTGTCCCCGCAGTGACACCAGTGATGGGTTAATGTGCTGCTGGAACTGCACCACAATCTCTGCCTTCCCACCTGCCTCAAATCCCAACAACAGCCCTTGGAGTTAAACACAGTTTGATAAATAAGAACAGAAAAGTAATATTAGATTGTTACTCCACGTTACCTCTTTGAAGGCGAGTGCATCTGCCCGTTTGTTTCCTCCCCAACGCCAGAGAAAGTTTTGACAGGATGAATTACCGTTTCATTTCCAACTAGAAAAACATTGACAAGCTTTAGAGGATGGTTTTGAAGAGAAACTGTGGGTATCTAAAGATATAAATTACAGTTGGGTGAAGAAACCTCAAGGGGTGTTAGGTAAGGGAGACTATCGACTGCAGTACCATCTAAGCTAAATTTTTGCAATAAAATCCCACACCATATGTCCTTTTCCCGGCTGTGACTCACCATCTAAATACAAACTCAATTCTGGTTTCAGGGAGTTTATGATTAAACCTCTTTTCTTGTTTCTGATGCATTTTATGTATGATTTTGTGTATGTCCTAACTCTATTTCTTTGTCCCTGTTGGTGAATGTAAAAGTTATTATGGTCGGCCTGACACGCGGTGCTTTTTTCCCCAAGGTTGAGTGAAACTTGGTGGTTTCAGCTTAAATGAGCGGTGGGTTTGCTAGAGCCCAAAGTGATGACGATGTTGCTCACCTGCCATTTTGCAGACAGTAGAAGAGGAACTTCTTCCACTATGTCCATGTTATGGTGGTGCCAGGGCTCAGAGGCGTGCGGTTCACATGCTTCGGGTGCTGCCTGGATGATTCAAAAGAACCGTTAACACAGGAGATTTTGACCAGCCTCAGGTCTGTAAGTACATTTTAAACCCACAAAGTTTGAGTGTGTTTGAAATGTACTCAAATATTTCCTTCTTCACCGTTGTGTCCTCATGACCCATTGAATCATCAAAGGCTTGGAGATGAAAGAAGGACTTATGGTTAGAAAAAGGCAAAGGACTCTCTGCTGAAGGGGCAATGGTTTGTTATATCTTTTTTTTTTTAATCCCAGAACAAATCGCTTTGGTGGATAATTTTCTGAGAGCATTTCACTGTAATGAGTAACTGGGCTTCCAGAAAGCTATTTTATAAACAAAGTAAATAAGCTCCCAATCAAAAAACCCACAGAAATCAATTGCAAAATCCCCATAGCATTTCATGAGCTTTGAGTCACACTCAGGGCAGAAAATTACCCAAGCCACTAGCCTGCAGGGAATCAAAAAAGAACATGGTCTTTTCAGATAATGTGTGATGTTTTTCTTCAGGCTGTTTTCTATGTATGGTAGCATGAGACCTGCTGCCATATTCAGCTGAAGAAAAGACATCTCATATGTCTAAACATCTTCTAGTGGCCTAAGTTGGCATTGACAGGTCAAATTCACCTGTGGGATAATTCAACTGAGCCAATTAAGCTGTACCAAAGAAGGATTTACTGAGCTGGCGCAAGGGTCTAATCTTTATATTTGCTCTAAGAGGTTTTTACCTTTTCAGAAATGGCTATAATTTATTTTGGAGATGAGTAAGTTTCCACCAGGTCAGAGTGAATCCGATGAAAAAGGACATCTGAGGACCTTTAAGCCTTTCTCTTTCACGAGATGGGTGTGGAGGTGAAACCATGTAGAGAGATCATTGATTAACTATGACCTTCACATAAGAATGTATTATTTTCAACCTCAGAAATATTTACCAAAAAATCAGGGATCACGACCTACTGGACAAAAGGAAAACAGTCACTGCTCTAAAAGCTGGAGAAGACCGGGCCATACTCCTCGGGCTGGCTATGATGGTGTGCTCCATCATGATGTTCTTCCTCCTGGGAATCACCCTGCTGCGGTCTTACATGCAAAGGTAATTTCATGAGGGTTACTCTGATCTCACACTCTCTGCTCCATCTGACTTCTCGTGTCTCATTCTTTTGACTCTTTTTATGAAAGGTTTAGAGTTTTTCCTTTGATCAGCACCGATTCTCCACTTCCATACCCCAGTATAAATTGGGATATAACTACAGGGAATGCAAGTTGAGCCATACTGGCATAGGCAAGGGAAGAATTAGAGCCTGCTGAACCCCGAGAGCCCAAACTGAGGCAAAAAACAGCAAAAACATTTAGCAGCCTGGGGAAACAACGCGCTTTCGAATGAAGAATGGAGAATTAATTTGGGAAAGAAATCAAGCTGCTTTGTAGCATGTAGTTTTCCACGTTGGTTATTGCTTTCATTTTAACAAGTGAAATCCTCCTGAAATATAGTAATTTGCTGAAAGCGAAAGATCATCTTTCATCATTACTGCGCTGCACTTAATTTTTCTGAGGCCTTCTCTGGCTTTTTTCTCTGTCACAGAGCAGAAAGTTTGGCCTGTGATTCATTAGCAACATCTGAAAACACTTCTCAAGCACCCAGCCCTATTTAAAATCCAGCCCTGACCGTAATAAGGCTGTCAGCAATGCTTTTTCTGCCCTGATCAGTGGAGATGGGAGAATGAAAAATGTGTAATTGGGGATCAAAACGTTAGTCTGTCATGCCCAAAACCAGCCTGAGACAGTGGCCAATGCTTGGCACGTTTTGGTTTATCCACCACAGGCTTGTACAGTAAGTGCCTACAGTTAACTGGTGTGAGCATCCTCCATTATACTGGTGCACCTGCAGGAAAATAATCCTTCTTGACCTCGCGACAATGAGGAAAACGTAGTGATGCCTGAGGATAAGTTGTAGTGATTTGCAGCATCTTATTTGTGCAATAAAGGAATTTGTCCCTTTTTAAATCCAGGCAAAGTTCTGATTTTGAGAACAGAGATCAAGACCTGTTAAGCATCTGAGGGCACTTGCTTTCCCAAATTGCTCTCCCAGACCTTTGAGCAATATCAGGGTCAGTTGCAGAGGCTGCTAAGGTCAAACCTGCTCATGTGAAAAGAGAGGATTTATATTACAAACTATGTGGAAAAAATTGCCAGAAGATATCAAAGCACCTACGAAGTATTAAATATTCCATTTTCACAGGTCTGGTAGTTAGGTGTCACTTTATTACCCCTATGCATGAATAAAACAGCAGCCAGAAAGGTGTAAGGGAGGCAAAGACGACAGCACAGGCACATCTCCTTGGGGGGTTATTCTCCTTTACAGAAACTGAAAAACACTGCCTGGGAGGTATGGGGGGGAAGAAATCCTTTCACTTGATTTCCCCCCAGAAATCATAGCACAGTTTAATATAAATGTAAAATGGGATATACAAGGAAAATTACTGCCAAAGTAGAATACCAAGAGAATTAGTCAGAAATCTTTGGTATCGCTTAACATGTAAAGCCTTTGGTGGGTTTGGCGAGGGACAAGCAGAGCCTCAGCCTCCTGATGGCAGGACAGACGTGAGCGGGACTAAAGGGGAGCCCTGGGGGGGAAACCACCCCCCAAGCCTGGGAAGAGCCTCCGACAGAGCCCTCTGCTCTCATCCCCAAGGGAAATACAGACAGATTTTTTTAAATACAGGCAAGAAACCCAAGTGAGTGTTGGCACTGCACACAGTCGTTCCAGGTTTAGCCTCTGGTGAATTGGAGATAAGATGAAACCCTCCAGAGCAGTTACAAGTGCTGCTTTAACTTACAGAATATGGAGCAATCTGCCACTAGAAAAAAATCCTTCCCACATGTGGAGCTGCATGTGGGACCACCTGGGCTTACTGTGTCTTCATGCCTATGAATATTCCCACTGTGGGAATTCAAAGTCGTCCTCCCAGCCTTTGCTTTGAATTGAACTGGGCTTTGTGGTTCACCACCGAATTTTGGTCCAGGGTGTCCTGTCAGGCAGCACCACATGCAGTTTGCTCTCCCCAGAGCAGGCTGTTCAGGTTTCCTCTCTGATAATTCTAGCATACCTTCTCCAGATTAAAAGTCCCAGGTCCCTTTATACACAGACATGAGAAAATTTGTTATTTTTGTGCTGAAAGGACAAACTTTGGGTGCTACAGAATAATACACTGTCTGTGGTGTGCAACATGAGAAACTCCAGCCTTTGCTCAAAGCCCTGCAACATGTAGAAATTGGCCAGGGAAGCCAATGGCATCCTGGCTTGTATTAGAAATAGTGACCAGCAGAAGTAGGGAGGTGATTGTCCCCCTGTACTCAGCACTTGAGTATTGTGTCCAGTTTTGGGCACTTCAATACAAGAGAGACATCGAGGTGCTGGAGCGGGTGCAGAGGAGAACAATGAAGCTGGTGAAGGGCCTGGAGAGTAGATCTTATGAAGAGCAGTTGAAGGAGCTGGGACTGTTTTGTTTAAGGAAGAGGAGGCTGAGGGGAGACTCACCACTCTCTACAACTACTTGAGAGGACTCTGTAGAGGTTGGTGCTGGACTCTTCTCCAGGTAATTAGCAATAGAACAAGAGGGAATGACTTCAAGCTGCAACAAGGTAGGATTAGACTGGACATTAGAAAAAAAATCTTTCACAGAAAGAGTGGTCAGAGACTGGAACAGGCTGCCCAGGGAGGGAGTTGAGTCTCCATCCCTGAAGATGTTTAAGAGTCATTTAGATGTGGTGTTGGGGGATATGGTGTAGGGGAGAACTTTGTAGAGCTGGGTTGATGGTTGGACTCAGTGGTCCCAAGGGTCTTTTCCAACTGAATGATTCTATGATTCCATGTACCATCTCCTCCATGGTACATTCCATGTACCATGTACCGGCATATTCCTGACTCAAAGTCTGAGCTGTGTTTAGTGCTTATTTCCCATTCCTGCCATGGTATAACCTCTCTTTTTTTCCTGCTTAGTGTCTGGACAGAAGAGGCTCAGTGCTCGCTTCTCAACGCATCCATCACAGAAACCTTCAACTGCTCATTTAGCTGTGGTCCAGACTGCTGGAAAATCTCTCAGTACCCCTGCCTCCAGGTGTACGTTAATCTCACGTCTTCTGGCCAGAAGCTTCTGCTCTACCACACTGAGGAAACAATGAAAATTAATTCTGAGGTAGGAGAACTGAATAAAATTTCTTCCTAAACAGGTTTCTGGAGGGCTGCTTACCTCATTATACCATTCTTCACTTTAAAACAATATAAATCTTCCAGCTCCAGCTCCTTCTCTGGTAAATACAGAGCAGAGAAAGCAGAAATCAGGGCACAAACTGGGCTCACATCTCTGGAGGGAGCAGTTTTCCACCTCCATCCCATGCAGAGAGCGCATCAAGATGGTGGGGAGAGCTGAGAAGAAAGCCAAGACCTCCATGTCTAACCACAGATGTGCCTCCACTTCCATCTCTAGTGACCACCTCTGCACCCTGAGTATCTCCACTGAGGTCAGATGTGCTAATGGGGTCAGATGGGGTCAAGACACAGCACTTAACCCCTGCAGATGCCGCAAAGACCCTGAAAGTTTGGGGAGTGGGGACTGTCAAGATAAAAGCAGCAACATAAAAATTAAAGGCCTGGCTTTGGGGCATGTATAAGCTGAGGAGTCATCCTGATTCCAGACACTGAACCAAAAAAACCAACCTGATTTTTAACAAATCAGCAGAAGAATTCCTCCTTCTGCTGTGTCAAGTACAGAATCCAGCATGACTCCATCCAGGTGGGAAGGAGCCAGCCCGTCTGGAGGCTCTAACGAAGGCGGCTGGATGCACAGAAGGCATCTCCTCACCCTCCCACAGCCCCAGCTGTGTGTCTGAGATGATGCTGTGCATCAAACCCCGGCATGACACCACCTCTTCAGAGGTGGATGGCTGCTTCTGAGCAGGATCAGACCCAGGAATGTCCCTCTCCCACCTTCCCTTCTCTCTGTCTATCGCCTGGGTACATCCAGTCACAGCCAGCCGGGATGCGGCGAAGTCATTAGACCCTCGAGTGCCAGATTTGCATTAACTACTTCGTTATCCAAGGTCACCGAACCCCAAACTGCAGGTGCTCAGCAAAGCAGAGCCCTGGTTCAGGCTGCTGACAACGTAACCTATTGCGTTTCTATTTATGGCAGCAGCTCACTCGACCAAATTACTTCTGCATATTAAGATGAAGCGATATTAAAATTAGTCAAAGCACAAAGTGGTTGCACGGGGCCGCTTATTCTGCGGGATAATTAGCTCCTGTGGCTGAGACCAATTCTCCTGGATCTGAAGTGTAAAAAGGGAGAAAAGTACCCCACCGACCCCCCACCCCACCCCATCTCAGCATCGCTGCAGAACACAAACACTCCTGAAGCCTGTGGCAGGACAGACCTCGCTTTCTGCTGGGGCAGGAGCAAAAATCCAGTGATGCTCGTGCTGCAATTGGATTAAAACAGATCAGATCGGTCACCGCGCTCCGCTGGATTCAAATAAATCAAGGCATTCAGCATAAATCTCCACATTCTCTTATTGATGATTTTTGCTTGCCGAAATGGACTTTGAAATTCTCCCAGGTGCCACCTCCTCTTAATTTGATGTAGGCACAGTTAATACTTCTCCAGCCCAAGGTTGTTTTACAGGTTAAGCTCTGCTCTCAGGAGGATCCCTAGGTTTTCCTGACATGCTGCTGGAGACGTGACCTGAATCCAAAGGCAGTTTTGAATGGAAGTTTGCAATGTCTATAAAACAGCCGGTTTCTTGTGCTTGACAGACTCCAAGCCCACATCAGCACAACCCTGGACAGGCTCTCCCTCCCTCTGGACCGGAGACGAGCAGCCCTGAGCAGGGTGATGCTCCAGCTGGGTTCTTTCTCTCCCTCTCCTATTCAAATCTGCATTTCCTACTTTTCTCCTTCCCAAATAAATAAAAAAAAAAAAAAAAAAGCCTTCCCTGTCTGGCTGAGCCCTGACATTGCTGGCAACATTGTGGAGCCTGGTGTCACCTCTGAGGGGTGACAGCAGCGACTTTCAAAAGGTCCCACATCCGCCTGCCAACCTCTCTGCCTCTCCTCTCCTCTCCCCACCAGCCCACCTGGATGGAGCAAAACCTACCCTGATTTTTAAGTAATGGTTCATCTAAGGAGACTTGCTGCCAGCCCAGAAGGTGTGGTACGGAGTAGGTGTGATTTATATGGAGCTTCACAGCGCGCAGCGGCTGCCAGTCTCCGGTGGGGAGCTGATGGACACCGCTCCAGCCTTTCCCAGAAAGGCACAGGAGATTTTTCACCCCTTTTTCATTGCTCTCACTGTGCCTGCTTTGCCTTTCCGACAAGTCTAGACCCTTGTCAATCCTACAACTGTCATGGCTTAAAACAGTTTCACAGCTACACTTTTTCTGTCTTGGCTGTCGGAGGCTGAAGCAACCTCTGGGAGAGGTAAATCCACCTGTGTCCCCTCACACCCTCTCCGAGGAGCCAGGCTGTCACCCTCAGGAAGGGCCGCAGCACTTAAAGCAGTTCTAGAGGTCCTGTTTCCATCCCGTACTACATCATTTTGATTCTTTTTGTGTCATCGGAGCTGCTGCTGATTTACACCCGTGCTCCATAAGTGAGATAACGAGGAGGCTTTAATCACCAGAATCACCCTTGTGCCAGCCAGAACTGCCTGAGACTGAGAAATGATGGGGAATTTCACAGCTTCCCATGGAAGGGCTGGGTATTTATAATCTGGAGAGGAGTGTGCCCAGTGCAGGGTGAGCAGTGTTGATGGGCTGCCAAGCCAAGGAGGCTCATTTCTGGGCTGGGGCTGCAGGGTTTGATATCTGGCCAGCGCAGGCACAAAGCTCCTCCTTCAGCCCTCGTTTCAAACCCGTGGCACTTTCCAAGAGAGCTGTACATCAACATCCCCACCCCTTTCACAGAATCACAGAATTTTAGGGGTTGGAAGGGACCTTTGGAGATCATCCACTCCAACCCCCTGCCAGAGCAGGTCCACCTAACACAGGTTGCACAGGAAAGTGTCCAGGTGGGTTCTGAACGTCTCCAGAGAAGGAGACTCCACCACCTCTCTGGGCAGCCTCTTCCAGGGCTCTGCCACCCTCAAAGTAAAAAAGTTCCTCCTTGCATTTAGGTGGGACTTCTTATATTCCAGTTTGTGCCTATTTCTTCTTGTCCTATCACAGATCATAGGGACATACATCCCAGCCACAGAAGTATGAGGAGAGCCAGGTATTTCACTGCCCACCCTGAACTGGGCGCCTCTCTGGCAGAAGGGTTGTCTTAAATATAACTGCCCCCAGTGTTCCTGGAGGTGGTGTGTGACCTCCACATTGATAAGTTGAGTAGATAAGTCCTGGAGAAACCCTGTACTGAGGATGGCTTTGGAGTGGGCAAGTCCAGAGGCGATTCATACAGGCCACCTCTCCAGTCCTTTAAATTAGAAAAGCCTGAGCTGGAAATGTAATAACAAGTTCTCTCTGTAGCCGTCAACTACGTCCTTCTTGTCACCAAGTTGCAGCTAACACAAGAACCACTTCTCACGCCATATCCCAGAACCTTTGAGGTGGAGAGACAGTCATTGTTTACTTTCAGATTTGCAGATTTCCAAGCATTTGACAATACAGAGGTGTAAGAGAACAGCAGAGGTTTAGTAGTCTACTGTCACAGGTAGAGCGTGATGACTGTGGGTATGAAACTCTCTGAGAGTCCCCACATTAATCTCCTCACTTGGGATAGTAACAGCTGGGACTTCAAGAAACAAAAATGGATAGCACCAAACTTGCAAGAAAAAAAGCCTCTAAGCTGGAAACAGTGCTGTTACAACAGTGATAGCACATAATTTAATAAAAGAAAATGAGGTACGCTTCACTAAGAAATTCCCCTACTTATTAAATTATGATCTATTAAAGAGTTGTAGGCACTGGAAGAGGGTTTGTGGCTTTGGACATTTAAGACAAAGCTGAGCAGAGTGCAAGAGAATATCCTGGAGGGAGCAGACCTGCACCAGCAGGAAGATGGATGAGATATTACCACTCTGATATTTTCTGTCTCTAATTTCTAGAGCTCTATGAAATATTCATAGTGGCAGCACTGCCACACTCTACCCTTAATGCTCCAGTCTGCTAAGGCCAGGCAATCTTTCCACTGTGCTTCAAGTCATATTCTGTGCTAATAAACTTGCCAATGAACCAATCAAATCCTGTTACGAGGTTAATCCTTTGATCATTATTAGGACGAGAGATTTTTCACAGTACCTTACAAAAAAGTCATGGCGTAGTCATGAAAAAGAACTGAGGGACATTTATAAAGTATATACATTAACACAAAAATAATAAAGAGCCATGGGTCACATTATTTTAATCAAAACATATTTTTTCCCTTGCAAAAGTCACTTCTCATTAAATTATCTGGAGCTACTTTAGGTGCCCACCTGGGACAAGAGGGCTTGGCAGCACAGGCATGGACATGGTGGAACCCATGGCCACCCCATAACTGGGGTTATGGTGGGACCCACAACTACCCCATAACTAGGAGGGAGTAGTGACATTCTGGGTGACCACACACAATTCAATGAGAAGTTAAACCACAGATTTCCACCCCTCCTGAAGCAGGACCTACCTGGGTAGGGAATTTAATCAAAATTGCAGGTATAAAAACTTTCAGGTGTGAAGGGGAGTGAGCCTCTAGAAGAGAAGTAGGAGTGAGGTGCCCTGGGATGCTCCCATCGACCTTAGTCCAGATCAGCAGGAACAAATTCAGATATTTCTGTCCTAGATCAAAATCCAGATGTAGCCTCAGTCCTCCTGCGTCCACCCACCACTTCACCAGCTCACACAAACTCTTTGCAGGGGATGGTCAGCACAGCCCAGAGCCACTGTCCTACATGTCCCTTGGAATATCTTCAATGTATGGACTCCATAAGCTAGTTTTACAATAAGCTTGGTTTTAGTATTTTTGGGGAATGCTAGGTTGAAAAATCGTTAGGAAGAGCCACCCCCAAATCTTTTCTTTGTGACTGAGACTGAAATTCAAGCAGCATCTTCAGAGAGAAGGAGCTGTTGGACTTGTGCTGGGGTCAAGAGGAAAAACAAAATGAAGAGCCATCCTAGCAGCCAGGCTGATCTCCAGCTTGAGGTTGAATGAGTCTTCTGGGTTGTCAGTAGGAAAATTGCCTTTTATCTATTTGTCCCTAATCAAAGTCTTACCCCCAGGAAAAATTTCTATAAAGGTCTCTCATCAGCCTCCTCCTCCATGGGTGAACTCTTGTGCCCACTACGCTCGCTTTGATCCCATGCAAGCGAGATCTGAACCACCAGATTTCTATTTACAGAGAGTCAATTACCCGTCTAACTGCCAGCATATGCATGCCACTTCAGATGAAGAGGTACTTCATCAGTTCCGTTTTTGCATGTGTAAATTAGCAATAATAATATATTCACCTATCTCACGAGGCCACCGCGCAGATTAAAGCATTAATGTTTGTACAGCACTTGGAGGTTCTCCAATGGGAAATTCTGTAGATGTGCAAAATATTGAGTTTTGTCTGTGATAAATTTGTTATTAGCTTAATGGTATTCCACTCGTATTATGAAAATCATAATCATCTTGAGATTTTACTGCTTGCCACCTGAAAGCAGGCATTGTGTCTGGTTTGGAAACGCATTTCTCTCCCTCTGCTCTCTTCCCAGTGTTCCTACATACCCAAATGCGGCAAGAATTACGAGGAATCCATGTCGCTGGTGAATGTCGTGATGGAAAACTTCAGAAAGTACCAACGCTTCTCCTGCTTCTACGACCCTGAAGGTGTGCAGAAGAACGTGATATTAACCAAACTGTACAGCTCCAATGTGCTGTTCCACTCCCTCTTCTGGCCCACCTGCATGATGATCGGTGGGGTGGCCATTGTCGCCATGGTCAAGCTGACTCAGTACCTTTCCCTCCTCTGCGAGAGACTCCAAAGGATCAACAGATAAAAAAAATGAAGACTTGTCTGAGATTCAATAACAGCAAAAATACTGTTTTCTCATTCTTCACCAAAGAACCTTAAGTTTGTAACGTGCAAGTCTGTTATAAGTTCCTTACTATATTCTTATAAGTAGAGCAATAATGCAAAAGCTGTTCTATATGCAAACATGATGTTGTTATTATGCAGACAACTGAAAAAAAAATTAACATTTTGTGTTGACCATCTATATGATCTTGTTTTATGCTGAGATTAGTCCTTCTTTCTTTTTTACAGCCAAAATAGGGCTCAGTGTGACCATCTGCCAAGATTAATCAATTGACATTTTCAACCTAAAGGATTCTGAGGAAAATTCACCCCTGGGCAAAGGGCCACGAACCACTTGGGCATTGCTGAGGTCTCACATCTGGCTTGGTCCATATGATGGATTTGTGTCCTTGGTTTCTTTCCTAGTGGCTACGGGGGCGGGGGGAACATTGAAAGGTTGGGGGTTTTTTTGTTTTACGATAAGATGGCACAAAAGGGATATATTTTGAGGCCAGGACAAGCACACAATATTTTCAGCCTAAGGAGGACGTGGCGATGCCCCATGTTTGCTCCCCTGCAGTTCAGAAGTAAATTCTACCCTATGGTGTTTAAAGTCTTTTGGAAAACACTGGAGTTTTATTTTATTTTGTGCTATAATTTTCTTCTCTTCTCAACATCATCTTTGTCACTTGCAGAAGCTGTAGCCAAAAAACAAAAATCACCTTGTTCCATTTTCTATTCCAGTCTGAGCCCTATTAATGGAGATGGGACCAGAACACCTTATGTAAAGATTTATTATTCATTTGTCTTGTATTTGCTACCACATCACTGTAAAGAAAAAAAAAAAATAACACAATCAGCTATTTTTTCATTTTTTACTTCCAACTATTTTAGATTTTTTTACTTGATATATATACAGATATATATAAAAGAAAAAGCTATATTATATCTAGTTGTGTATTGGAACTTGATTATTGGGTTGTTGGTTTGTGTGTTTGTTTTTTTCCTTCCTTGTTTTTACCAACTGGAAAGCAAACAATATAACTCCTGTATTTATAACCATCATCCTTGGATAATATCATAACATGGAGGAGCAGCACTGTGGGATCTTATCCAATATTCATGATGTTGTTTCAGTCAAAGGTCTCTATTGCTGTGACATCAGAATTGACAAAAATCTCATCTAATTCTATGGCTCTATTAACTGAATTGTTAGATAATCATCATAATACATCTGGAAATCTCTCCTGACCTTAACTCAGTATGCAGTGCTGGCTGACATGAATTATGATTTAAAAGGCCCAGGTGCAATGATTTATTGGAACAACAGAGATTATGACTAAGATGCTGTCCTATTTGACAAATATTTACCATGGGGATCTCACCACTGTAATTCCATGCACACTGTGGTCATGATTTCTGCATAATTTATCTTTATTGCCCTGTAGAAAGCATTCCTTATGTTATCTTTTAAAGACACAGTTTCTCACTTTGCATTTAGCCTGAAGGACAAACGCCAGGCAGCTCCTGCGAGTGCCCTGTGAGCTCACTGTCCAACAGCTCAAAGAAACCATTCACAGGCCCATTCAAACCAAGAAACCAACTTTCCCCACTCCAAAAAAAGACTGCAAAGCAAGTATTCTGCCTACATCTATATATAACATACCTTTCTGCAATGTAGCATTAAAAATTTCAAGATGTTACAAAACTTCACGAGTTATGCAAGTGTAACATGAGCTGTAAAAAAAAAAATAATCATTTGAGTTCTCAGCAGTGAAAATGAACCTGCAATCTTGTAATCAGTCGTATAATTTTCCTTAGGTAAATAAATTCCTGGAGGGCGGGGGTATAATCAGAGCTCCAAAAATATGTAATAAATATTAAATTAAATCTTCCACATTTCAATATCTCCTGCCTTCAGATCTGGCTTGTTTCACCAACCTGTTCTTTGTAGCTTCAGTTACCAAAAAACCAAGGAACACTGATGCAACGGGGATTTATTTACAAAACCGTTGTCATTGGATCTGGGCACTTTCAGCATCAGAGGGATTGGAATCAACAGGAGTTCAGCATCCAGTGGGACTGGTGGACCAACAGCAACCTCTCAACCATATGTCAACCAGCAGAAAGTGTGACACCCCTGGCACCAGCATGGATGGGAGGACAGAGAGAGGAGACCCCATGAGGATTCCTCACCTGGTGCCCAATATGCAAGGGGCTCCAGATGCTCATCTCATCATTGCTACAAAACCTTATTCTGCAGCTTTTGCCAAGAAGAGAGGTATCTAGGTGAGGTCCCCAGAGATGCACAACCATGGAGGCATCTGAACTCATTTCTAGACAGCCCGGGTGGCTCCCAGGAAGCACCTTCATCCTTAAAGTTGTTTTTCCTTCCAGCAGAGAGCTTTGATCCATGGCTCGTGGACATCCTTTATCCACCATCAGCTCAGGTGCTGAAGGAAGGACCATGCTGCCACTGGTGATTCACAAATCAGAAGTAGCATATGGCATCAGGACCCAAGAGCTGCGGTGGCTTTTCCACACCAACACCAATGTTGGCCCTTTACATGACAATTTACACAGCCCACGATAAAGTCGCTCTTCAGTTGCGGTGTGTGACATTTTCGGTGCCTGTGTTTGTGTGTTCTGGTGACAGGGAAGCTGATTGTTCCTGACATTTACACATCAAACGCTGCTTTCAACCCGTTGCGCCATAAACATTTCCCCAGCGTTCCCGTGGGTGAAACATCTTGATGCTGCCGCAGTCTATAATCATTTTGTTGACATTAACACAGAGATCCGTGGGATTGCAACACAACTTGAGTAATTGGACAGGGTGAGGTAAAACAATAATTTTAAAGGGATTTATCCATCTGATCACTGGCAGAGTTAACCCCCTACTGGAGCATTAGCATTGGCAACCTGATTTTGGCAACTCCTGCTGCCCCAAAGAGAGGTTACATTTCAGAGGGGATGTTAACCCTGCGCTGTTTCTTTCTCTGCTTCCATTTAAACAGCACATTTATCCCCCGATGTTCCTGTAGGCAGCTCAAAATGAATGAGAAAATGTACGGCAGGGAAATTCAGCGTCCATCTGGTTTCTGAGACCAGTTTCGACTCTTCCCAGCACAAATATTTCACCTCCTGCTGTCCTAACTGGGCACTGGGGACAGCAGGGAGCAACCAGTGAATGGAAAAGTGGTGTATAAAAACGGCGGCACAGGATTCAAAGCCTTTATGAGCCTTTAAGAGGCACCCCTGGAGGATTTAAAGCATGCATAAAGTATTCCAGGTGCCAAATTCACATGGCCTTTTAATAGTTGTTATTTTCTTAATTAGATTATTTATGTTAGGTCTTATTTCTATTCTGGAACATCTAAATCTGAAGTGTGAACACCCCTGCTGTAATACTCTGAAACTTGGCACCTCACAGCAGACTTACTAAATGTCACCAGCTAGAACAACAGCGAGTTTATTTTCCTTAGCTTTGCTAATTGAGGAGACATCACTTCATCTCACTAAATGTAGCCAGAGCGCAAGCGTGCCCAACTCCAGTGAGAGTTTGAGGTGAATGGAGAAAGGAGAGAGGGCTCAGGAAACACAAGAAAATTCACAAATGCAGTGATTTCAGACCCAAGGGACAAGAAGGAAACGAAGCCCCAGGGCAAGGCCAGGGATGCTGCTGTCTTTGCATCATGATCTCCATCCTCATCACCAGCCATAGGAGAGTTCGATGGAATAAGGTGCTGAAGGGATGGTCCGAGCACACTCCTGAGCCTGTTTGACTACAAAAGCCTTGACTTTATGTCAATTCAACTGTACAAGTGTAACCTCTAGAGGGAATAGTGATTTCAGGGTAATAACATCTTAAAAGCTGGTCAGCTCATTTCCCTTCTCACACAATCATGCCCTTATTAAAATATCCCCAGCCATTCAAGTGGATTGAGCCAATATCTGCAGCAAAACAACTTTCTGCAGAGACTCAGAGCTCCCCAGTAGTTGCCATAGTGCTCATCATCTGTCAAAGATTTGAGAAAAAACCCTCACTTTCCTGCTCTGCTGAACACTTGTCACTTCCCAACACTTAATTTTTCAGAAAGAGACCAGCACAGTTTGTGGTGTTCCCAAACCTCTCACAGCCATGTACAAACTTTGCCAGATTGGTTTATTTCACACAAGAAAAAGTGAAAAGCCAGGGCAAATATAAATTATTTTGTTTCAGTGTTTTGAAAACAAGATGTTTCCATTTTTCAGTTTGAACCATGTTGACTTTTAAAGGCCAGGGGAGGGGGGTGAGCTTAGGTTTCTTTAATAGGAAAGCTTGAAAAATAAATATAATTGTTTGCAACAAATTACGAAATTATTGACAATTGCTTGGTTCACTGAACATTTTGAACATTTTGGTTTTTTGAGACATTTCCTTCCTTCCATTTTTCTCATCAGCAAAGTACAGAATCAGTCACACAGACGTGACCACCATTTTTAAAGACACTATCTCTAATGCTTTTTTTTTTTCCAAAAGGTAGATTAATTGAGTTTGGAAAAGATGCATAAACAATATTTGGACCTGAATAGAGTGGTTTGCTACTATCCCACTGTCTTTATATTGGCTCAACTTTTCTTTTTTCCAGCTTTTTCTTGCAGAACTTTTTTCATTTTTTCATCCCCTACACAGGATACAAAAAAAAAAACCAGCTAAAATGTTGTGGAATCAAGAACATGCTTCCCACACAATTTGGACTAAAACATTCAAGAAAAAGTCTCTAGGGTAGATTTTCTAATATATCACATAAGGTATATGGGGAAGGTAGGAGATTTCATCATCATCTCATTGAATGGGTTGGAGGGGACCTTGAAGACAATCCAGTTCCAACCCCGCTGCCATCTCTCTCCTTAAAGTCTCCAACTCGGCTATTCTTTTGCCTAACTACAGTTAGAATTCTGTATTTGATTATAAAAGTACTTTTTTATACCCAGCAGAGGCTCCCAGGCAGCTCCAGACCTAAAATCAAGTGGACAAAAAGGAAGAGCACTTTGAAACCTTTCCATATGGAGGGCACTTATGTTTTTAATCACTGTGCATGTAAACTTTGTAATAAGTCTCTTTAGCTGTTCCTCTCCTCTCTTTGGGGCACAGTGGGGAGGGAAGGGGGGAAGGCCATCTGTCATTCTGATTTTGGCTAATTTGGCCTAAACCACAACAGATTCATCACAGATTAAGTAGGAAGAGAAGTCTGATGGCTAAGCAGCCTTAATCACTTCCCTTCCGAGCAAGGGTTCGAAGCCATCAATACAACAAGACAAGCTGGACGACACAACGGAAGTTTGCTAAAACTGCAAAACCCAACACAGAGGGAGCCCTGGTGGAATTAGTTGCTTTTTCCTCTGCACCACTTAACTGTGTGCTTAAAACCAAGTGGGAAAGCAAGTTATTGCCAAAAGCACCGTGTTTTCCACCGCTCTTTCATCTCCAGCACATGCCGGCTCCCAGCCCTTCAAGGAGAACCAACCTTACAGGGAATTCAGATCCTCTCCTGCCAAAACCAGAAGGAACTTTATCATGGTATCCCTGACCAGCAGGTGAACCCTGAGATAGGAGCCAGGAGGGAGGGACTGCAGCCCTGGGCAGCTTCAAATGTCCCTGCCCCAACTGCAAGTGGTGTCTCCACAGCTCTGGTGTATGTGCAGGAATTTGGGAGGCACTCACTGCTCCTGATTTTCTAGTGTCCTGCCATTAGCTTTGTGCTGCTGAGCAGTCACCTGAAGAAGGGAAAACATCTGCAGTCCCAGGTTTCTGCTGCCGTCCCTGGCAGTCCTTCATCTCCAGCCAATAACATTCTGGCCACAAGTAGCAAATTAATGATCTAGGAAATTTGTTGTTCCCTCATACCCTTTTGGAGTCCTCTCTCATCCCCTCTTCTGGTCTCTCTCCAGGTGAGGACTTGGCAATGCTGGTCAACACACAGGAAAGCAGGAGAGGGAAAACCAAAATGCCACCCTCTTCGCATCACCACAGCTGTGTGAACTCCATCAGCACTAACCCAAATTCAGATGCCTGGGCAAGGAGGCTTTGATGTCACCCGCCCTTTGACTTTGGTGCTGGCCATCACCACCAGCAGCTTGCCATGGACTCATTACCACAAATGACTCAAGGGTCCCTAAGGGGGACTGAGGAAGAAGCATCCAGGGCCCTCACATGCAGCTGGTGGCCACTAACCCTTCTGCTGGGTTTAATCACAACCACCAAACCCTGCTGCCCCTTGCCTGAGGCAACCCTCAACGTTCTCACAAGAGCCAGACAGGAGATGGCAGTTCATCCTGGGCATGTCCCCAGGCACAGGGCACCGAGGAAGTCCCAAGTAACCACTTCACACCTTCTGCCTCTGCAGTGCAGGTATCTCGGTTGTGATTTTTAATCCACCACATGCAGTAGTTTGCAGGACCTGCCCAGAGCATGGCAATGCCATTGCCCCAAGCCCACAAGCCATCTGACCACCGAAGAGGCTGTTCATACACACCCATGGCTGAGCTCATCCAGTGTATGACTGGAAATATGCAGCTCCATCCTTCCCTCGGGTCACCTTAGCTGTTTAACAAGCGAGCCTGACAATTACTTTCAGCCCTGGATAAAAGTCTCCTGCCCCAATACTGTTAAATTATGTAGAACAAGATTATAATTACATCTTTAAAAAAAAACCTAAACTCTACACTTAAAAGAGCATTGTTCAGATTGCGAAACCAAGGAGTCAGAAGTTACCAAATGCCAGAAATAAAGCTGCCTGAACAGACTCCATGCAGCGTGACTTGTACATATGCATTATGATACAGGCTCTACCCATGCAGTTATATACTATTTTTCCCAGGACCCCTGGCTCTGCCCCAGAGGAATGACATTCAGTTAATGAGTTGTTCTTTAACATCTTTTTTAATCCTCATTGCCCAGTGCATGCCCTCAATGCTTTATTGCTCCGCTGCCAAATGCTGCTCTGGCAGCAGAACTCTTTGGCTCTTTCTCCAGGGCGCAAAGCAGCTCCATCCAGAGATGGCCAAGCCACCACCGAGCAGCCCAGCTCAGAGGTGGACACCTGCTGGCACTCAGATTAACCTGTTTTTCCACATCAGAACATTATGCAAAGCTGTCTGGGAGTGTCTGGTTCCCAGGACAGGGTTGCATCCAAGGTCCCCCATGGTCAGAGCAGGGATGGAAGAGGGAGACACGTCTGATGTCCCCATCTCCAGCCATTCTCCAAATAAAACAAAACTCTACTGACACAGACTTTACAGCCACCAGAAACCATGTTTGTCCAGTTCTTCCTGGCCTTACCTATACGCCACCCCAAGGATCAGGGTATTAATGCATTTGAAAGATTTGGAACTGGTCAAAACCAGCTATCAGCCCCACAGATAGACCCAGTCCTATTCCCCCCACAGAGGATTCTTCCCAGAAAATCCCACAGTAAGCCGTGAGCATCCACCTGGATTTACCACCCGCCATCAACAAGTAGCAGCCATGGTGCACATCATGTTATTCTAGCAAAATGTGGTGAAACTTGATAAGGCAAAGCAACAACCGGGAGAAATGAAGCAAAACTAATTGATTTACCTGGATTGTTTAAAAACTTTTCTCCTCCCTGGTGACTTCTGCTTCACAAACAGCAGAGATTGTAACATACTCTCTCACTGGTCCTTGTTTTCAGTGTCTCTATATTTTTTTTAGATTTGGTTTGAATCTGACAGAGTTCCTGCTCGGTGACTCCAGAGTATCTCCAGCAGAGGAAATAGAATTAATGCAATCTCAACACAAAACACATTTATACTGTGTGGCATCTACTGTTTCTTGGGAAGCAAATAACCTATACAAGTTGTAAAGCATTAAGCTTTTTGAACTGAAAAAAAAATAATGAATTATGTTTACCTTCTCAATATTACACACAGTTCTATGGAAGACAAGAGACTAACAATGGACTACAACAGGGACTGTGGAGCAGTTCAAGACTTCTCTATGAAGCCCACAGCCAGGAGGACACAAGCTGGACCTGAGCCTCACCTATGTTTAATTGCAGTTGGGCTGGGGGGGGGTGGGTGGGTGTGTGCGCTAACTTCATGTTTCAGGGGGTTTTAGCAAAAAGGAAGGAGGAGACTGGAAGGACTAAAACCAGCAAAATTTCATGGGAGCCCAGGAGCTCCCCTTCATAGAACAGGTCAATGACACAGAAAATTGTCCCATTTGTGTCTCTCCAATGTTAACCAGTACCAGCTGTTTGCTCCCTGTGCCCAAGGGTGTCCATCTGGGATCTCCCACTGCAGACCATGAGCTCTTTGGGCATGAAGCCATCTCCTGCTCTGGTTTTACAGAGCTCAGCCTCGACATACATGGCTGAACCCACCTTACAGCCAACAAGTAAGCATGAGCCCCGGAACCAACTTTGTGGCTGATTTTCTAGTGAAATAAACTTCTCTGCAGCTTGGAGTATGAGGACAGTTGGGTCTCTGAACTCTTTTCCTCAAGGCTGATTCTCTTGGCAGGATGGGAACCACACAGGGCACAACCACTAAACCTCTTGATGAGCCATCAGCCCAGAGCACGTCCAGGGTACAGAGGGTTGCCATCATCAGGCCAGTCTTGGCTGGGGTAACAAGTAGATGCTTGCTTGGGATATTTTTCCTTTCCTTTTTATTTTTGGGGTCTATTTTCAAGGCTATTTGCTGCATCTCTGCAATCTGTTTGTACAGCATTCATTTTCTCACCAGTGATGAAAGGCAGCGCCCTTAAGGACTTTTTGCTGGCTTTTTGAGCTTAAACTGATAAATTCAGCTAGGAAAAACTACCCTAGAAAGTGTGATGATTTTATTAAATAAAAGAGAGCACATTCCACCCCATCCCAAAGTTTTGGTTTTAAAGCCTGCTGCAACATCCACCAAAATCCAACCACTCCCCAGCTGCTGGTGATTGTAACCCAGGGCTGGGTCCACCCAAGGGGGTCACTAGGCAGCATACACTCCTTCACACGCTATTTTTGGCAGAGGATAACTGAAATCTAGGCTTTTTCAGCCTGTTGTGGCAACTAAGCATCTTCAGTGCATTTAGGGCAGACAACAAAGCTCTCCAAACTCAGTTTATTTTTGAGTTTTATATTGCCTCATGAGTTGACAGGACGCACATTAGACTAAGAGCACAACAGAGCCAACCTCCAGGATTCCATAAAATCCCACTTTGAATCCTATTTTTCCTGTCTCCTACTTTATTTCACTTGACATTATTCTCTATATTTGACCCCTTCTCTTCCTTCCCCTGCAGTTCCGTAAGTGGAATTAAGGATTCCAGTAGCTCCCAGCCCAGATTTGCAGGTACCAGCTTTCATAGAGCACTTCACCTTGCTCTAGCAGAGGAAAAAAAATCCCTCCTGTTCCAGCCAGAGCAGAGAAGCGCTAAAATATCGAAGCACATGAATCTCAATCAACCTGAAGTTAAAAAAAATAATATTGAATTCCCTGCAGGAGCAGTACAGCTCCTTCCTCGGAGAGCTGCTGATTAGCAAGGTTAATTGCGTACCTGCCGACAGCAGTCAGCGCGAGTTTGCCCATGCCTTGTCAGGGACAAGCACCGATAACAGCATCCTCACCATTCTTGGGTGTCTAAGCACATGCCAGCAGCTACAAGCTCCACCTCATTAGCAGCATCCCCCCACAGGCTCCAGGATCTAACTGTATTTGCATCTGCCACGTTGAGCCAACGAGCAGAGCAGGACAGGCCACCAGGGACTGTAAAGGAGGTTTCCACCTGGCCAACCTGGCCAGCACAGCACCAAGACCTGTGCAAGAGCTCACCCCCCAGATCTGGTCAACAGCCAGCACAAGGCAACACCCAAAACAGCTCCTGGAGGAAAAAGCAGGATTTACAAACATCATCCTCTAACAGCAAAATAATGGACAGCAGCAAAAGGGTCATTGCATTAAATTTGCTAAAATAATGAAGTTACTGCTGCTTTCTTTAAAAGAATGGATACAAAAGCACAAGTTGGGTACAGGGTGCATTCCCTGCAATGTTGGAACTTCTCTGCCATTCAAGATGAAAACGAGTAACAAGCTCTGCCCTTCAAGAAGGAAGTAACCACAAGGATGACATGAAATTGGGTAATGAAAGGCCTATGGGACACCCATAAAAAGCAATCTGGGACACAGCTGAACTTCTTCCTCCTGTGAGGGTGGTGAGACACTGGCCCAGGTTGCCCAGAGAAGTTGTGGATGCTCATCCCTGGAGGTCTTGAAGGACAACTTGGATGGGGCTTTGAGCAACCTGGTCCGGTGGGAGGTGCCCTTGCCCAGGGCAGGGAGTTGGAACTGGATGGTCTTTAAGGTCCTTTTCAACCCAAACCATTCTGTGATACTGTTTGTCCAAGCCAGCCTCACCACCTTTCTTCTTTGCTTTAAAGAAACAGATGTTGGAGCTGCAACCATGAAGCAGGACTTCTACATGAGGGGCCGTGGTCCCCTACATCACTGCAGGGTGTCCCAGGCCCTGAGAGCTGCAGATTAGCTGCATCATTGTTCATCACTAAGAGCCCTTCACAGCAGAAGCTCCAGAAATTTAATCTAGACACTTCAGCCAACTTATCAAGTGTTCAAGATGTTTAGGTCATTAAGCAGCAATAAAGAATAATGGAAAAAAAAAAACCAAGCTCACACGTCATTACTATTAACTGCAGTGCGCTCTATAGCTTCAAGCTTCCAAACAAAATGCTGCATAGCAAAGCCAAGGGAGGCATGAAAAGCAGAGAGAGAAAGGTCACCCAGAAGGTGACAGAGTCACTCAGAGCCAATGCATGTACATGACCTCTCCTGCAGCCTCTCTGCTCATTTACTTAATCAGCTCTTTGGGCTGAGCTTAGTGCTGGGGAATTCGAAGCCCAAAGAGCACCCGGAGACCTCAGCATCCCCCTGAGGTGGGAGCAGGGGAAGTTTCCCAGGGCTGGCTGTGTCAGTGCCCCTTACTCCTGAACCCAATATCACCAGGGGTCTTGAGCTCAGGCTGCCAAGCTCATCTCACACCAAAAACAAAACAAAAAAAAAGCAGAGGTGGCCTGGGAGAAGGGACCCAGATCATTTGTATCTGAAAAAAAAAAAAATCAACCTGCAGCAATACTAAGCTCATACATGTACTTGCTCCACGTACTTCAGCAAAGCTTGGCCTCTCCCCCATCACCTCAAGGCTTCCTCACCTTCACAAAACATCTTTGGCTAATGGGACAAAAGTAAACTGGCTTTTACTAAACAAAATAAAACAGACTCCCTTAAAAAGGTGTTTCTTCCTGCTAAAACTTAGATTACACAGTAAAAACACCCATCTCGCAGGAAAAATATGCATTATCCAAAAAATTAGCAATTCAACCCAGTTCTCCCCAAAACTTCACCATAGCTAAGATAGCTTCAATACATTCAGAACATCACAAAAAGGTGACATATTATTCCTCAAATCTTCTGAGGAACAGCTGAGGGAGCTGGGGGTGTTCAGCCTAGAGAAGAGGAGTCTGAGGGGAGACCTTCTCGCTCCCTACAACCCTCTGAAAGGAAGGGGTGGGGGTAGGAGGGTCAGTCTCTTCTGTCAAGGAACAGGCAAATGGAACAAGAGGAACCAGCCTCAAGTTGTCCCAGGGAAGGTTTAGAATGGATATTAGGAAAAGTTTCTTCACAGAAAGGACTCTCAAATATGGGAGCAGGCTGCCCAGGGCAGTGGTGGAGTCACCACCCCGGAGGTATTTAAAAAGCCAGGCAGACATGGTGCTGAGGGACATGGATTAGTGGTTGCCTTTATCAGTGTTAGGTCAGTGGTTGGACTCAATCTGAAAGGCCCCTTCCAACCCAGGCAATTCTATGATTATAGAACCATTTGAATAGAGAGTTAAGAGTTCAGGTCCTAATCCTGGCCCTGGTACTACTCTTCTGCCCCATTTTGCCCCACAACAGGAGCCTTGTGGTCCCCCACTTGCCCCACAAGCCACGGTGAGAGCCCACAGCCACCGAGAGCTGAGGGGTTAACGTGAACATTTGGGTGTTTATTTTAAGAAGAACATAAAACCCTGACAGGCCGTAATTACAGTGTTGATAAGCAGGGAAAGAATATTTGATGTTTCAAATATCACATGACTAATTGGTGCTGGAACAGCTGCGCATGTAATTTGGGTGATGTGCACGGCATGTGTCACAGGCTCCAGCAGTGTGGTGGGGAGGGGGGGACATCACCCCAATGTTCCTTCCCCTCCTGAGGTCCACCCCAGCCAAGCATCACCCTGACACCCCCAGCACATGGGGTGATCGTCCCCTTATTGTAGGGTCAAGCTGAATTAATAGAAGAGTAAAGAAATGTCCATTTCTATTCTTTGATTTTCTTCCTGGATAAGGCTTCTCACCAGAGCATTATGGACACTGCAGAGATGCTGATATTTTTCAGGCATCAGGTGAGAGACCTTCCAGAGAGCCCTCAGGCTGCTCCAGGCTGTGAAGGGTGAGCTGGAAAGTAGGCTTCTCTTCTTGCAAAAGCCACCTTTGTCTCCTCATTCATCCCCCCAGCTTTTCTCTTTTCTGAACTAAAAACAGTAGATGGTCTGTGCAGCAAAGAGCTCCAGAAGCACCACCACCAAGCCAACAACACCAGGAGAAGCCCTGGTGGCACTGGCAGCTTTCCTGGGCCCTTCACAGGGAGTTGCTTCAAGCCAGAGTGAAACCTCATCCCCTGGTCTTTCTCCCCTTTCCACCAGAGATGTATTTCCACACCCATCCCATTGGGATGATAAATGAGCTTAAACTTTTTTTTATTTTAAGAGGAATGAATATTTTATTGCAGCAATTGTCTCCTCCACTTCCCTTTCTCCAGCTGACCTTGACTCTCACAATTCCTACCTTGGGAAAGGGGTTTCCACCCAGGTTTTAGAAGCAAGAGAACACACATAAGCTTTTCTGTCTTACATTGCTTTAGAATTACTTTTTTCCTCCGTAGTCCAGGGGGAATGGTGAACTATTTTTAAACCAGAGCTTGGTGTGATAAGAGCCTTTAATTACCAGATAAAATGTGTGCATCAGGGTATGAGTTTGACTCTTTTTAAGCTTCTTTAAGGAAAAAAAGCACTGGGCTATAACATTTCACAGCAAAAACTTTGACATTCACTGGTAGGAGCTATTTGCCTCATGAAATGGAGAGGGCACAAGGGAGCAGCACAAGGACAAGCTGGGATGGGGCAAGTGACTGGCCACAAACAGCTACCACCACCCCCCCAGCACAGCCCAGTGTTCACCACAGCATGTTTGCTGATGCCACAGCCCACCAGTACCAACCAGAGCACTCAGTTCATAGCCAGCTCTTGGAAAGAGCTCAGTTCTCCATATGAAAAACTGACTCATTTCACACACCATCCAGACGGGGAGAATGAGGCCAATGTTGGGACAGTCACTGACACTTCCTCTAGGACAGTCTGACCATTCATTAGCATCTCCATACACCTATAGTTCCCCATTCTTCAAACTTGCCCTAAACCTCTGGTGTCATCCAGAAATGAGGGCTACTCCTTGTACACCTAGGGCCACTACACAACTCTAGCAGGGCCACATCCTCCTCATAACAGATAGCTACAGCCAAATGCACCCAACAAAAGGCAGGAGACAGACAGGTTGTGGCCCAGCCACAACCTTCCTCATTAGGAAACAAAATTTGACTCTCAAAGGATCACCTCTGGACTGCCCAACCACCTGCCAGGTTGGCTGGGCCATCTTTATCTAGAGCCTTCAGCAATTGCTGATTGAGTCAAAACAACGGCCTATAGCTACAACAAACTATGAAAAGATGCATACCTTTATCAAAGCACTGTCAGAAGACCCTTTCTACCAGCAGCTCCCTCTCTCACTGCAGAAGCAGCACTAAGAGCATCAGATAATGCTCGCTTAGGACTCTAAGCTCAGCAAAGCATGGTACATACCTGAGGAGCACACCAAAGAAGCAGGAACAGAAAAAGCTAGAAATCTTCCAAACAAAAAACTGCTGCTACCTCTGGTACTTTTAAACAGATGGGAGCCTGAGTCCACCAATGGGCCTTAACCACTCAAATCGTCCCCACCTGGGATCCCACCCACACACCCCTCACCATTGACCCAGCTGCTACATTGATTCAATGATTGGAACATCTCCCTTATGAAGAAAGGCTAAGAGAGTTGGGACTCTTTAGCCTAGAGAAGAGAAGACTGAGGGGAGACCTTATCAATACTTATAAGTATCTAAAGGGTGGGTTGAAGGAGGAGGGAGCCAGACTTTCTTCAGTGGTTGCCAGTGAGAGGATGAGGGGTAATGGGCACAAATTGGAACATAGGAGGTTCCACTCAAATATGAGGAAAAACTTCTTCATGGTGAGGATGACAGAGCCCTGGAACAGGCTGCCCAGGGAGGTCATGGAGTCCCCTTCTCTGGAGATCTTCAAGACCCACCTGGATGCCATCCTGAGTGACAGGCTCCAGGCAATCTTGCTTCAGCAGGGCAGCTGGGCTAGATGATCTCTTCCAGCTCTAAAAAAAAATAATTCAGTGAAATTTAAGCTCTGTCCTGGGTTCTGTGTGTTTGGTTTTGGTCCTGGTGAGTGGATGGGGCTTCACGGTCTCACCATGGATCTTCTGCTAAAGCATAATGTTATTCCTCCATAGTCCAGGTGTTGTTCCTTCTGGGGCATTCAGCTCTGTGGGGAGCACTACCATCCTCAAGGTCATCCCTGTCCCCATCCCACCCTGGGGATGGTGCTAGGGGTCATGATTTCACCTCTTCCACTTTGCAAAGCTCAGTGGTTTGTTATGATTATGTTTTGGCTAGGAGCTGCAGAAGAGGGAGATGATTACGGGTTTTACAATCTCTTAGAATTCAGCGCAAGAGTCACGGAGCAGCTGTGGCTGAAATGATGAAGTATTTCTATTGATGTTTTTCTGTTGCAGGTGTTTGTCTCCTGGTATGAAAAAAAAATTCACTCGCATTACACTAATATGTAGGTGTGCATTGATTGAATCTATTGACACCTGGTCCCACAGCCAAGAGGAAAAACAACTTGCAGTCCATTCTCTATTCATATATTTATAAACTCACCAC